>VDFB02109448.1:0-65581 GCA_007258455.2 Sequoia sempervirens
AAGTGTTCTTTGTCACAATTCTTTGTGTACGATTAATCTGTTTAGATCAATTTTACCAATTGTAGAAAGAGACATAAGATTGCAAAAGAATGAGACAAGAAGATAGAAGTGACACAACATATACACAGAGAAACCTTTTCGGGGAAAAACTCCACCAGAATCAATAGTGCTTGTATTATTTAACCTTAGAACAAGATTACAATAATATTGTATCAATCCTTGATGGATATGCTTCCTTGCCTTCAACAATCCTTGTCCACAACCTACACAAAAATCTCATACACTTTTTGTAGCACAAGCTATCCACACATTTCATGTGACCAAGCATGAATCCACACATCCCATGCCATGCTTTAAACCCTCACACATGCACAAGCTCAACCTGCTAACCTACAACAAACTCTCCTTGAAATCTCTTCAACTTGCTACAATAAATAGACAATTATTGTGCAAAGAGTTGTCAATTACAAGAGCACAAAGTTCCTCACAAATATATACACCTAGATTGGGAAAGTAGAGTTCCACACTGTAACATGAAGTCAAAACCTTAGTCTCCTCAATTTAGGCACCCCAAACAGAACTCTTAACTAATTGTTGGTCAAGAAAATATCTTGCAAGCATCACCTCAAAGTTGGTGCCCAAGAATGGGCCCACTTAAATGAGCCTTGTAAATATCTTCTCATGCAAGGTGTTAACTCAAAGATGCCAACTTGGGCACCCAAGGTGGGTCCAAGTCAATCTTAGTTAACTAAAACATATCTCTCCATGAATTCATGCAAACATTATGCATGATTGATCATCCCCACTTAACTAAAATTATCCACCTATTATCTATCATGCAACTAAAGTCATTAGTCATGCAACTCAAGTCAACTAAAGTCAACTAGCATTCAACTCAAACTAGCTACATGCAACTGAAGATAATTGAACCATAACTGAACTAAACTGAACTCCACTCATGTAAATGTCAATCCCTAACTTGTAGGACTTTTACATGCATTATTAAAGCGTTATCAATCCTCCAAATAGTTAACTAAAGCAAGGTGGGTTCCACCTTCCATGTGGGGGCCCCATACATGCTCCTATTTTGTAGAAGCTCTTCTTGGGTATCCCCACATGTTCCTATCATTTAGGAATAATTACAAATGTCAATTTACATGTTCATTTCATTCAAATTTAATCTCTTTCTAATCCTAGTGTTGGGGAACACTTTCTAAGGACTTGGGAGATAAATGAAATATTTTTAGGATTGAATTAAATGGCATCCTATTCCCAACAAAAATGACTTCTATTTGTAGTATTTTAAGAGTTGTGGTTGTTGAAGATTTGCATTTAGAATAGGTTGATGTTAAAATAGCCTTTCTCTATGGTGATTTGGAAGAGGAAATATATATTAAATAGCCACAAGGATTTGAGGTCAAAGGTAAGGAGAAACTAGTGTGCGGATTGAAAAAAAGTTTATATGGCTTGAAGCAAGCACCTCAGCAATGGTATATTAAATTTGATAGTTTTATGGTTGAGCATGACTATATTCAATGTAATTTAGACCATTGTGTTTACTTTAAGAGCTTAGATGATGATAGCTACATTATTTTATGTTTGTATGTTGATGATATGTTTGTAGTGGGGTCTAACATGGATCACATGAGGGAGTTAAAACAACAGTTAGCAAATTCATTTGCTATGAAGGATTTAGGGGCAAAAAAACAAATGATATTGCACATGTTATGGGAGTTATTAGTAGGTATATGAGGAATCCTAGAGTTGAGCATTGGAATGTGGAAAAATGGATTCTCAAGTATTTGAGAGGTACATCCAAAAAAAATTATGTTTTGGGGGCTCTAACACTGATTTAAAAGGCTATGTTGACTCAAATTTGGTAGGGGATATTGATACTAGGTAGAGTACCACAAGTTATGTATTTATAGTTGGTGGGATAGTAGTGAATTGGATTTTTTGGTTGCAAAAGATGGTTTTTTTATCCACCATGGAGGCAGAGTAAGTTGTTGCAATAGAGGTGGAAAAGTAAATGATATGGTTGCAAATTTTCATGGAAGAGTTGGGAAAATAGCAAGCGGAAAGTTACTTGTTTACGGACAGTCAAATTTGTATACATCTTGCAAAGAATTTTGTCTTGCACTAAAAAAAAAAAAACACATACAACTAAGATATCATTTTATTCGCTCAGTGTTGGAGGATGGATAGGTAAGGCTAGAAAAGATTCATACAGATGGCAATCCAGCAGATATGTTTACGAAGGCGGTGACAAGGGAGAAATTGAGTTCCTCTTCAACTGTGGTTGGCCTTCAAAGTTGAATTTATCTATAACAAAATAACAAGGTCCAAGGTGCTAATTTTCGATGGGAGTTGCAGTGGCAATGGTGTTATGATTAGTCTCCAAGTGGGAGATGGTATGGAGTGGAGTTTGATTTGTCTACACGTGGGACATTGTTGTGTTATGGAGACCAATCAGACTCAAATAAAATCTCCATCATTATCTTATTAACTAATTTGTTGCACGTAATAAATTTTTTGTTGCACTTGTATTTATAATAATAGTTACAAACAATTATTAAATGTTGGAAATGATCAGTTACAATATTTATTTAAAATACAGCTACAAATAGTTATTGGTAACCACCCAAAGAAAACATTTTATTGGGTGCATGAGACAAAACCAATGACCACACTTCATTTGTAATTAATGGGACATGTGTGGGAACATATTCCAATACTTTGATTAGGGTTTTAAGGGAAGGTATGGAGTGGAGTCTGATATCTCTTCAAGTGGGAGATTGTTGTGTTATGTAGACCAATCAGACTCGGATAAAATCTTCATCATTATCATATCAACTAATTCATTGCACGTAATAAATATTTTGTTTCACTTGCATTTAAAATAATAGTTACAAATAATTATTAAATGCTAGAAATGATCAGCTACAATGTTTATTTAAAAGACAGCTGTAAATAGTTATTGGTAATCGCCCAAAGAAAATGTTTTATTACTTGCATGATACAAAACCAATGGCCACACTTCACTTGTAATTAATGGGGCATGTGTGGGAACATATTCCAATATTCGGTTTAGGGTTTTGAGGGCAGCAGGTCGTGCAAAATGTTAGAAGAAATTTAAAGTTATGTGGCTAGAAAAATGCAGGAAGCGTCGCAGGTACACACAACAAAGAATGTGTAAAAATAAAAGTGAAAAATGTGGAGAAAAATGTTGTTATAGGTTGCAATGGTTGTTGCAAGCTTTGTAAAGGTTATTTACTAGAAGTTTAATATATATATATGACCCTCTTTTTGGTGGATGTAGCCTGGTTTTGGGTGAACCACGCTAAATCTTGGTATTCTTTAGTTGTCCATTTTTTTGGGTTTTATAAATTTGTTGTGTTTTTATATTTTTTTATATTTCATTGATAAGTTATTACCTCCAATCCCTAACACTCAGGTCATGGTTACATGAATCTTTTGAATCATCTCTTTCATTTGAAGTATCTATATGTAGATATACATTTATATACATTTATATATAGATACAAATACTTGATGTCATTTTATTCCAATGTTTGAAGGATGATAATATTTTGTTTCTTATAGATAAAAGATTCCTTTACCATATAATCGACCGATCCATAGCACAGAAGATAGTGTGTAAACAAAGGTACTTAATGATTGTCGATATCATGTTTTCGATTACACGATGGCATGCTTATCGATATCTTTATGTGAACATTATTACTATTAGAATAGAGAAATCAACATTATAGTGATTTGATTTTTGAATGAATAATAATGTGGAGAATCAAAGTTGAACATTATATGGACCTATTTTGGTTGGAAATAGAACGAATACAAAACCTTATATTGTCTCAAACTAAAGGATATTTTTATTATGATAATTTTGTTTTATTCATTGGAATTAATTATTCTTGATCTTGTAAATCATCCATGGTCCATTTTGAATTGATTTATGATCCATATGAGACAAGTGACTATTGTTTAAATGATTCTTTGTATCTTAATTGAGTTTAGTTGTTATTAAAAAGGTTAAATGGAACACCTGAATGAAGTAGATACTTTTTTTCTAAATATGGAAAACCTGTATGTAAGGAAGATTTTCTTTTTATATTTAGAATGTATACGCATATTCTAACTGTGTTTATTTCTAGGCATATATGTGTACATGCATAAATGCTTCATTTATGCACATGCACATACATGTAGTATACCTTCTAGTTCATCTTGAATTACTCATCGATTAAGATTTTTAAACTTTGTTTGCAAAGAAAAGAACTGTAGAAATGAGACAATAATGAATTAAAATGCGAGTCTTAATAGAAAGCTAGATGTATGATGAATAGATGAATGGTTATACCAAATTAAGATAGAATATTTATTGATGATATAGGGATGGAATGATACAAGAGTACTATGGTAGACTATAGCACACTAGAATATGATATTAATAGATGGTCTAAAGGGAGGGATACTCCTTGTTATGATGAGATTTTCTTCCAAGAATGGGTGCTAGAGAGTGTAGATTTTCTTTTCCAAATCTAACTTGAATTGCATTTTATGTAGCATGAGCTTGGCCAAGCTTTGCAGTCATTTTATTACAAAATAGACTAGATTTAATATTTATCCTCTCTAATAGAAATACATGTAGTTAGCCATGCATAGATTCCACCTTGCAAATTTTATCTCTTGCTAAGTGTTCCATGTAGGTTCGAGTATTCTTCGACTGATTGAAGAATTTTGGGGAAGCATTGCTTTGTGGTTGGGTGGAAAAGCACCTCAACCATGTTCTTTTCCACTAGTGGAGGAAAGCTATCAAAAAGGAATTATATTGGAATTTTATTTATGTACTTGTATCATTGATGTAAATGATGTAATTCATGTATTGCCTTTGAGGTGTTTGAGTGCCAAGTCAAACTTGTAAATTGACTATGGACATATGGAAATGAATATATATTGAGATTTATTTTATTTATTAAATTGAATTAGCTATGGGATTTATGTCATAAATTTTATATTCATAATGTCAATTCTTAATTTATTAAGGAAAATTTAGTTGGCATGTTACACGTCCACACATCACACTAGCATCCCATGATATTTTAACATTTAAAAGGTTGTTTCTGAGCATCTTGCCACTTGTCACGCTACCTTAGTTGGTGTAAATGGCTCAAGCTAACTTGTAACGGCTCATAAACCTCCTTTTCACGTTAGTGTAATTAAATTAATTATTACACTAGCATAAGTTAACTTAGGTCATATTTAATTTAGTCCTAGGTTAGATTTTAATAAATCATTTAACAAATGGGATAATATTCCCTTCCTTGTTTGTAGGGATAAGATTCCTTCTAGAAGATGAGTTGTCCTTCTAGAACTTATCTCTATCCTTTTCTTTATCTAGTTAGTTAGGGTTATGTTGTCACATGTTAGATCAAGACACATGGAAACATCTCTTGTATCTTAGGTTTTCATTCTTTCCTATATAATCAGGAAATTTGTACATTTGTAAACAATCCAATCTCATAATGTAGATCAATATAGAATGTCCATTGTGCATGCCTAGTTGCAACACTTTCTTTGTGGTTGATTATCTTTCCTGGAAAAGGTCCTCCATTGAAGATTGTAGCTTCAGGGACCCTATGCATCCATAATCTCAACATTTCCCTTGTATTCTCTCTTTTAAATCTATCTCTTTCATTATATTACTCTCTCTTGGTCTCTCTCTTTAAAATAACTATCGTTCTCTCTTCTCTTTCTCTTGCTCTCTTGCTTACACAACTCTATATAGCTTGCTACAATAGTTTCAAGGTTCTCACAACATTCTCTACAACTCTTATAGCTCTCTTTCTTTTTTCTCCTTCTATTTTTCTTCCTCAAGCCTTGCAAGTGATATCTACTTGTCTTATGTCTTTGAGCATCTTGGGATTTACCACATCCCTTGTCTATTCATTTTTCTATCTTGTCTATTTATCTTTTTATTTGTCTGTTTATTTGGTTGTTTTTGGAAGTGGAAACACCGAAATGGAGATTTAACTAAGGAAAGCTCCAAAACAGCCCCAACATTTTCTCTCGGTCTTATGTGTACAAGTGTTGGAGATATTTCTTTGTTGAAGGCCTCATTTATTGGTTTGTTGTGAGTACTTTTTTTCTCTTCCATCATTTTATTTACATTTTAGTTAGTTTACATTATTCTATTTTATATCATTCTATGTTACTTCCTTCAATTTTTAGAGTTATAGTAATTAATATTGTTAGTAGTCACTTAAGCTATTTTCAGTTATAGTATCAATTTTGGTCTGAATGAGATACCAACAAGTCACGGGGATGTCTGAGCTCTACATTGTCATCCTTGGTCGAGATATTTTTAGTCTATCCATGATGCAAGGCAAGGTGATATTGAAATCAACCAATCAGATTCCAACTTGTCTTCAAAGTTTCAAACCCAATCTAGGGTATCCTCCAAGAACTCACCTACTTTCTTGTAGGTCAGTAGACACACTTATTCAACTATATCTTCCAAATAAGGTTGTTTGGGGACTTGTCACAAACCTTTTCAAAAACCCATTTTCTTTCCTTTCAACATATCAAACCCTTGCCTTGGGTTATTTTGGAACATCTTTCCAATATTTGCCCTTCAACATAGTTTCTAGGCCAAATTAGGCCTCTTTTCCAAAGGAGGTCCTTGAAAATTTTCACCAAAAACTTGAATCACTTCACCACCAACTTTAACCAGTCACAAAACTCACAATTCCATCATTGGATTCTTTAGAACACATCATTTTTTTGTTGTTCCAAACCAAAACTAGCAATTTCAAGCCTAGAACTCAAACTTTCTAGACTAGGGCACATGATAACAAACTCCAACCACTATCACCCTACCCTAAAATCCTAAAAATATTAAATCACACATCTAAAATTCCCATTCCACCAACCTATAGAATTTTCCTACGGTGGAATGGCCTAATTTTCCACACTTTTCAATAAAACCCTAGAAACCCTAAGCAATTATGCAACTTTCAGAAAATTTGCTTTATCTCCTACAAAACATAATGGAAATCACTCCAAATGGATTCAAAAGAAATCTATTCTGATCCCACAATTAATAACATAGGTTTCATATTGATAGTTGACTATACGAAGCCGTACAGGTTTTGAAATTGTGAGAATATACAAAAATTCACCCAAAAATGGAGCAACAATGTATTATTTCTTCAAATATTCAAAAATCCAACCTTCCTCGATGATGTGAGAGGTATCATATCATGTTTTATGAGAGATACCAATGGTCTTCAACCACTATTTGAAAAGGTGACCATTCATATTCTAACTAACCAACAAAATGACAAAATATGCAAAATGCAACTTTTGCAAAGTTGCTCAATTATTGACAACAATTTAACACAACCCCACTAGGAATCTAAAGTACTTCATTTACATCAAAAATTGCTCAAACTAACCTTACTACATCATGGAATGACTCAAATCTATCCTGGACTCCAAAATGGAAAAAGAAGCCAAAATGTGCAAGGGTGCTCCTGCACCATTCAACCAAGGAGGAAAAAAATTCATCCTCCTGATGAAATAGGTTCTTAAATTATGGTACCATGTTTCTTTATATCATCTTCAACCATCCACTGAGCATCTTCAATTGGAATATCTTTCCATTTAACCAAATACTCATTGTATGCCTTCTTCCTATTTCTTTTGACCTCCCTTGTAACTATGATGCCTTCAAGTTTCATTGGTTGACTAAGAGGTAAATCCTTGCCCTATTCATCATCTTCAGCATCTATAGTACCTACAACATCACCTACATTCACAACACCTTTAAAAGGATACAAATCAGCAACATTGAAAATGGGAGAAATGACAACTCCTGGAGGTAGCTCAATTTCATAGGAATTCTGACCAAACTTGTGCACTATCCTACAGGGACCTATCTTCTTCATTATCAGTTTAGTGTATTTTCCCTTTGGAAGTCTTTCTTTCTTGAGGTTTTCAAGTACCAAATCACCAAATTTGTACTGAACATCTTTTCTTTTCAAGTCTCCCTTCACCTTATACTTTTCCACACTCTTTCTCAAGTTCTCCTTGACCTAATCATGAATGTCTTTCATAGCAATTGCAAAATATTCCTCTACTGCGCTCCTTTTCTCCATGTCTCTCAAGTCTCTGAGTTCATAAATTCCTCTAGGATTCACCCCATAGACCACTTCAAAAGGACTTTTTCCTATACTTTTGTTAATGGAGTCATTATATGCATACTCTGCCTTAGGAAGTACAATGTCCCATGACTCACCATGCTCCTTAGTTAAACAACTCAACAAGTTTCCAAGAGACCTATTAACAACCTCAATTTGGCCATATGTTTGTGGATGGTATGCTGAACTAAATTGCAAATTAGTACCCATCTTTTTCCACAAGGTCCTCCAAAAATGACCTATAAACTTAGAGTGTCTATTAGACACAATGCTCAAGGGTAGTCCATATATCCTCACAATTTCTTTGAAAAATAGACCAGCTATATGAAATGCATCATTAGTACTTCTACATGTAATGAAATGGTCCATTTTACTGAATCTATCTACAACCACATAGACACTATCATTCCCTCTTTGTGTTTTTGGTAGACCTAAAATAAAGTCCATGCTTATAGACTCCCATGGAGGTTTAGGAACGAGTAAGGGTTGGTACAAACCTGCATTATAGCTTGTCCCTTTGGCTCTTTAAAAAATTCCACATCCTTCTAAAAGTGTTTTGACATCAACATGCATCCTAGGCCAATAGTAGAACCTCTTAACCTGCTCCAAAGTTTTGTCAAAACCAAAATTCCCACTCAAGCTTCCATAATGTTTTTCCCTTATCAAATTTTCCCTCATGGAACACTTAGGCACACACAATTGAGCCCCTTTGAATAACAAACCATGTTGTACCTCTTGCACCATCATTGTTCTTCTACTCATGGCATTAGCAACCTTGTTTGCTTGTCCTTTCTTGTGTTTGATTGAAAAGGTATAGGCCTAAAAGTACTCCATCCACTTCATGTGCCTCTAACTCAATTTGTCTTGAGTATTCAACTAACTTAATGCATGGTTGTTAGTAAACCCCACAAACTCCTTTGGAAAGAGATAATGTCTCCATTTCTTGAGAGATTGAACCATAGCATAAAATTCAAGGTCATATTTAGAGTACCTTCTATTAGCATGATTTAGTTTTTCACTGAAAAGGCCACTGGTTTTCCATCTTGGCTCAAAACTACCCCTATAGCAGACCCGCTTGCATCACATTCCACAATGAATACTTTGTCAAAAATCAGGGAGTGTAAGGATAGGCATTTTTTCCACTCTTAACTTTAGGTACTCAAAGCTCTTGTCTACATTTGCAATCCAACAAAACTTATTCTTCTTCACCCCCTTGATGGTGTCAATCATTAGTGCACATATGTGACTAAAGTTCTTGATGAACTTTCTATACAAGTTGGCTAGCCCATGAAAACTCTTGACTTCTCCAACTATAGCAGGTGTTGGCCAATTAAGTATGGCTTCAACTTTTTCAAGATCCATCCTCAAAGTCCCCTCTGATATCACAAACCCAAGGTAGATTAGTTCTCTCTTCATAAACTCACACTTTTTGAGATTGATCATTAACTTCTCCTCATTGAGTTTGTTGAAGACCTTATCAAGGTGATCCAAATGGTATTCTTTTGTTTTGCTAGACACAAGGATGTCATCTAGGTAAACTACCACAAATCTTCCTATGAAACTCTCCAACACCTCATTCATTAGTCTCATGAAAGTACTAAGGGCGTCTGACAATCCAAAAGGCATCACTAGCCATTCATATAAGCCTTCATTGGTCTTAAAGGTAGTCTTCCACTCATCACCTTCCCTTATTTTTATTTGATGGTATCCACTTTTTAAATCTATCTTTGAAAAGTACCTAGCACGATCCAAGCTATCCATTAAGTCTTCTATCCTAGGTATAGGAAATCAGTACCTTATGGTGATCTTATTTATTGCTCTTGAGTCAGTGTAAAGTCTCTAATATCCATCCTTCTTAGGGGCCAATATTGTTGGCACAACACAAGGGCTTAATCTCTCCCTTATCAGACCTTTATCTAGCAACTCTTGAACTTGTTTCCTAATCTCCTCATTTTGTTGAGAGGTCATCTTGTATGTTGCCTTTTTTGGTAGACTTGCACCCAGTATCAAGTCAATATGATGCTTACATCCCTAATAGGAGGAAATTCATTAGGAAACTCTCTTGCTCCAATGTGCTCATACTTTTCTAATAGAGCCTGCACTTCACTAGGAACCTCCATTTGATCTGTTGCAGCATTAGAGATTGGCTTTCCCACAATTGCAAAACCAACTTCTTCCTTCTCTAGGTTTTTCAAGAACAACTTTTCTTTGACAACTATCACACTAGGACCTTCATGAACTGTACTATCATCTTCTTGCAAAGGTTCCAAGTTGATTGACATACCATCCTTCTCAATCACATACTCATTCTTGTAGCCATCATGTTGAGCCTTCTGGTCATATTGCCAAGGCCTACCAAGGAGTAGGTGGCATACATCCATGGGCACAATATCACAGAGAATTTTGTCTTTATAAGGTCTTATGGTGAACTCTACCCAATCCTTCTCATTCAATGGCACCTGCTACCCCTTATTAAGCCATGAAATATTATAGGGAGTTGGGTGAGGTATTATTTTTATTTTGAGCTTCTCTACCATTTCCAAAGACACTATATTATCTGTTGAACTAGAGTCAGTGATGACTTTGCATACCTTTACTTGAGTCTTACATGTTGTTTGAAATAGAGCTTTCCTTTGAGGGGGTTCCTTGGTTGTTAGTACTTTGATCAGTGTTCTCCTAATCATCAAAGCCTCTCCTACTTCTGGGGTAGCACAAAGAGAAGGTGAGTTAACACTTTCTTCATCCTCTTCTTGAACAAGTTGTGTCCTTCTTTCTCCACTATGAGAACTTGTACCCTATTTTTTTGAGCACTTCCAAGTAGGATGAGCATATTTATTATAGTTATAACACCTTCCAAAGAAGGTATTAGACCCCCTTCCTTTTCCATTAAATCTACCCTACCTCGTAGCCTTCTTCCTCTAAAATTTCCTCTTGTTTCACCACTAGACTCTTGACTTGTGCTTTGTTCATTTGGTCCCCTTTGTGAACCTCTTCCACTAGGGTTACCTTTGCCCCTAAAACTCTTCCCTCTGCCCCTTGATTTTTTTTCCTACCTCCTTTTTATCTTCTCTTCAACCTTAATGGCTATTTGAAAGCACTCCTCCATGGTCTTAGAAGTGGAAAGGTTGATTTCATATTGTATTGTAGACCTCAAGCCATTCAAGTATGTAGCCACCTTTTCTTTTTCTTTTTCAATATGATCTGACCTTATGCTATGTTTATGAAATTATTCAATGTAGGCTACCACATCCAACTCTTTTTGCTTCAAATTTTTTAGTCTCCTAAACACTTGTATTTCATAATCAACAGGTAAGAATTGCCTCTTTATCTTTGGCACCATCTTGTCCCAAGAATTGATCTTGGACTTTCCAATATTTACCCTCTCCTCTTGGGTGTAATTCCACCATGTAAGTGTTGGTCCCTTCAGCTTGAAGAAATTTCCTCTCTTTTGGATCCATCTATCCTTGGGATCCTTTTGGGGTGTTCTCCTCTTCACCCTCTTCCACATCTTCAAAGTCACTCTCCTCTGCAAGACCTTTGTCTCGTCTATCCCTCTTCTCCAGTGCTTCCATCCTGGCTGCCATGGCTTCCTGAGATTCTCTTAGGTCTCTCAATTCCCTAGCAACAACAATTGAATTTCCTTTTGGAGGCATCTCTAATACTTTGCCTTAGAACTTTTTCAACTTTCCTTCTTCCAAATCCCAAAATTCTTACAAATTATCTCAACCTAGCTTTGATGCCACCTAATGCAAGGAAATGTGATATTGAAATCAACCAATCAAATTCCAACTTTTTTTCAAAGTCTCAAACCCAATCTAGGGTATCTTCCTTCAAGAACTCACCTACATGCTTATAGGTCAACAGACACACTTATTCAACTATATCTTCCAAATAAGGTCATTTGGGCACTTGTCACAAACATTTTCAAAAACCCATTTTCCTATCTTTCAACATATCAAACCCTTGCCTTGGGTTATTTTGGAACATCTTGCCAATATTTTCCCTTCAACGTAGTTTCTAGGCCAAATTAGGCCTCTTTTCCAAAGGAGGTCCTTGAAATTCCTCACAAAAAACTTGAATCACTTCACTGCCAAATTCAACCAGTCACAAAACTCACAATTCTGCCATTGGATTCTTCATAACACATCAACTTTTTGTTGTTCCAAACCAAATCCAGCAATTTCAAGCCTAGAACTCAAACTTTCTAGACTTGGGCACGTGCTAACAAACTCCAACCACTATCACCCATCCCTACAATCCTAAAAATCTTAAATCACACATCTACAAGGCCCATTCCACCAACCTACAAAATTTTCCTATGGTGGAATGGCCTAATTTTCCATACTTTTTAACAAAACCCTAGAAACCCTAAGCAACTATGCAACTTTCAGAAAATTTGCTTTATCTCCTACAAAACATAATGGAAATCACTCCAAATGGATTCAAAAGAAATTTATTTCGATCCCACAACTGATCACATAGGTTTCACATTGATAGCTAACTGTATAGAGTCGTACATTTTCTAAAATTGCAAGAATATACATAAATTCACCCAAAAACATAGCAACAATGTATTATTTCTTCAAATTTTCAACAAGCCAACCTTCCTCGATGATGTGAGAGGTCTTATATCATTTTTTACAAGAGATAACAATGGTCTTCAACCACCATTTGAAAAGGTGACAATTCATATTCTAACTAACCAACAAAATGACAAAATATGCAAAATGCAACTTTTGCAAAGTTGCTCCATTATTAACAATTTAACACAACCCCACTAGGACTCTAAAGGATTTCATTTACATCAAAAATTGTTCAAATTGACCTTATTACATCATGGAATGACTCAAACCTATCCTAGAATCCAAAATTCAAAAACAAGCCAAAATGTGCAAGGGTGCTCTTGCACCAATCCAAAAGACCTTTGTGACCTACTCTTCATGTTTCTAGAACTCTCACTATTTTATCTCGTCACTTGAGTATTGATCCCTAAGTTAGTTGAGGAATATTTTCTCCTTTAAGACTCTACTTATCTTGAGAATTGAGGGTAGAAAATATCCTCCTCTATAGTCACCAAGAGTTTGAGTCATGGAGGACCACATGCTTCATCAAAAAAAGTTCTTTTAGAACTCAAGGAGAATCTACCATGGCAAAAAATTGAATGAAGTAGAAAATGGACCAACATCGTAGTGAAAGAAGTTTTGAAGTTGGGGACTAGGTTTTCTTGAGATTGCAACTGTGCAAGAAAATATTATCAAAGTAACAAAAAAAGAACAACAAATTATCTCAAAATATTATAGCCCATACCAAATCATGAAAAATATGGATAGTGTTTCCTACAAGCTTGATTTACTGCCAACAACAAAGATACATCTATTTTTTCATGTTTCTTGTTTGAAGAAGGTAATTGGGTATAGTATCCCTACTCAAACAATATTATCAAAGCTCAATGAAGAAGGAAGAATCATATTTGAACTAGAGTTCATTCATCATCCATGCATAAAGAAGATAAGGACTAAAACATTCATTGAGTATCTTATTGAAACCTATAAAATAAGGGTCCTATCTTTTGGGAGATGGAACTAAGGGTTTAGGGACCTCCTATTTTACCTAGTTTCACTCAAGGAAATCCTAGAGATCTCAATCCAAGGATAGAATGAAGGAAATATATTTGTAATAGGATGTCCTAGGATATGATAAAAGACTAAAAGGGGGTTCACCACCAAGCTAAGGCTTGGAAAGACTGGCAATATGCAAAACCTAATGATATGTGAAGCTTAAACAAATGACCTAGAAATAAATGTAAATCAGAATAGTAAACTGAGAAAACACAGAGGTGCACCTGGAAACTTGAATGAGATTGAATGAAGATATGGAATCTTGAAAATGTTGACTTTAATGCACATTGGGACTCATACACCAATAAGGGTGATTTAGTCCCAAATCATGGTTTCTGACATAAACTAGAATCTGAAACTGTTGAATCAGGATCTATAGAAGATGTCTAAAAAATGTGTATATTGGGACTCATACGCCACAAGTGGAAATTTAGTCCTAGTATTAGGGTTGCTCTAAAATTCTAATATCCTCTATTGAGTTCCTATAGCTTCTCTCCTACCAAATCTCTAGGTCTGAATCACTGAATTTTGCTTTGTAGATGACTTTTCATGATCTTGGAATGTGGATGACAACTTGACAACTTTCTCCAAACTTTCTCTTCAATGGATCCTCAACCTAAACCACCTATATCTACAATCACACATCAAAAAGAGGGAAAAAAAATTGTTAGTGGATAGGGCTTTGCCTTGGTCAAACCCTATTTTGGTAATCAAACCTTGAAATGAAATGAAATAGAAAGGAGGAATGATGAATGGACAAATATGCAATATTACAACTTACCAAACCCTTGAATAAGATGTTGCAAACATGTATGAGATGGATAGCGTGAATGTGGATCTTGACTCTTGCTTGAATGTTGTAGATCTTGACTTGAATGCTTGCTTGAATCATAAAACCCTACATTACAAATGTTAGCTCAAAAAGCATAAATGATGCATGATGACTTTGGTATGATGCTTGACACTTGAATAATGCTCCAAAATGCTTGATAATCACTCTTGAATGCTCTTGTAACTACTCTTGATTACAAATTTTATATAATGGTTGAATACTTGAAAGCTTAGGAGAAAATATGTGAAATAACCTTATATTTATACTTTTTTATGCTAAATTTCTTGAAATTACAACACTACAAGCCGGCATTAGATATAGGAGAATAAAATACCACCAAGAATTTGAATTTAAATTAGGTCTAAGCTAAGCGAGACTCATATGCCAGTTGGGGCATATGAGTCCCATTAGGCTAGGCTTGGGACACATTTTTCACAAAAGGTTTAGTTTCATGTGAAATCCAGATTGAGACCCCAAAACTTAGGTGGGACCTATTGGAAAATGTGCCTCAAGCTTTCTAACATTAAACTCCTGAAAGAACAAAATCGGTGAGACTTTCTAAATGTTTTGCCGACTAGCAGTTGTGTTCATAAGAGCAAAGTCACTAAGACTTTGGTTTTGTCTAGCCGACAAGTTGGTTCCTAGTGGTCATCGAAGAGACTCTTGGCGATAGAAGATATCGAGGATACTATCTGTAGGCATCCATAAAAATATGCAAATACTAAACTTCAAGCATGGATTAGTATTTTACAAATATCTATCAAAATACCCCTATGAAATAATGCAAAATGTTCTCTAACATGATAACAAAACAAACCAAACTGAAATCATAAGAAAACCATAATGCATACCTATTCCATATTGGATTGGTGCTATTGTAGAAAATAGCCCTTTCCCAATCCTGATTGAAGCTCAAGTTGATGAAATGCCAATCGTGAAGAGCAAGATTAATTCTCAAACCAAGAGAGTAACCTTGCATGAAAAATGTAGATGAGTTGATGGAGATTAAGGCCTTTATTTATAGATTATTTTGATGAGAAGATGGCCAATGAGAAGAGGTCACTTGTCAACTTGTGATTGGTTGAGGAGTGAGCACATTTTGGCCAATGTGCCAAAAATTTAAAATTGTTGAGTGGGGGGACATGTAAGACTTTCAAAATTTTAAATTCTGAGTGGGGAATATGTCAGAATTTAAAATTCTAAGTGGGGGGACATGTCATAATTTAAAATTCTGAGTGGGGGACATGTCAGAATTTAAAATTCTGAAAATGCTGAGTGGAGGATATGTCAAAATTTAAAATTTTGAGTGGGGGACATGTCAGAATTTATAATTCTGAAAATGCTGAGTGGAGGAATATTCCTCCAAGATGCCATGTTGAAAGAAAATAGAGATTTTAATAAATCAATAAATTGATTTATTTGTGCAAGTGGATGGTTGGGTTAATTTAATCAGGATTAGATTAACCTAATGATGATTAGGATGTTTGACCTTTATGACTTAAATATTTGATTTATTTAAATCAGAAAAGGATGAAATATGCATTTGGAGATTTAATTAAATAAAGTTTGGTTTATTTAATTAAAGGGATTGATTTATTTAATTGAAAGGTTAATGTTAACGCTTGTTTAATTTTAAATTTATGACCTTAGGAGATGGAAATTAATGAGATTTCTTGATGAATGGATGAAAGTGAACTTGATTAATTGACGAATGGACCTAATGCATGATGTTAATTTTGCATGTCTACATTTTACCCCTCTTTGAAGCAATGTACTTGTTGCGTTGTTTCAAAGAATAAACTTTCTGCGATCAAAATTCAAAAAAAATTATGATTTTTTCGGTTGCCCTAGCGGAAAGAAGTATACTAGTACATTGCCCCCTTGAGAGATCGAGCGAAAATATTCGATTTGAGGGTCAATCTCGCAATAAAGAGGTTCAAAATGGATGGTTATGGATGATGATGCAAATGAGATGATTTTGAGATGCTTAGAATAACAAATCTATATTATCCTAAACAACTTAAATGATGATATGATGTGAGATGGATGAGATTGATGATGTGATATGCCATGATTATGCAAATGGATGATTTATGATATGCTTAGACTAATAGATCTATATTATGATAATGATATGCTATGATTATGCAAATGTATGATTTTATGAGATGCTTAGACTCGCAAATCTATATTATGATGATGATTATGCATGTGAGATGATATGTGGAATATTGATGGTTTGTGGATGCAAGATGAATGCACGATGGATGTATGATGGATGCAGTGGTGATGATGATTAAATATTCATGTTGTGATAAAGAAGACATTAGATGATGACAAGAGGATCCAACAAGCCAACTTTATGAGAAATGATGATGATAGATAGATGATGATTTGCTTATCAAGGATTGGGATTTTAAAAGGGTCACTTACCTTATGTTTGATAACATGCCTAAGCACGATGCATCAAGGTTTAAAGGACCAAGATGGCGTTGTACTTAGTGTGATGGAATTTGAATCAACAAATAGATAAGAATATTCTTGTTCACACTTGACATACAAAAACCTTGCTAGGATGTACTTTAGAAGTTTTAAACATCTCAGACCAAAACACGGAAAGGTATAACTAATCAATGCAATAGTCAACAAGCTATCCAAAACATCCTCTACATATCTAACAAAGAAAGTATTCGCCAAATTTATTTTGCAAGAACATCCAACAAGCACAGCAGACAAAAGGATAATGATCGTTGCCCCATTCCTATCTCTCTAAATCCTTCATTTGGATATCATTGAGAGGTCCTTGGATTGAACGCAATAAGATAAGTTAAAAGACAAAGATAAAGCACACAAACAAGTTGATGTTCTTCAATACCACTAACCAAAAGGGAATGTGTTTTCAAGGATAGGGACCAAAACTATTGCCAAAAGATAATGCCCATTGTATGCAGGATGCATCCTAGGACATGTTAGTGGACGGTGACACGTCATTTCGTTTATCCAAAGTGTTCTTCTTGATAAGTAATGCCCCTTGTAGGAAAGATTCATCCTAGGAAATGATATTATTAGATGACCGATATGGGACTATTGGATGATGGACTATTGACACAAAGAATTGACCAACTTGCTTACGTACTGTCTTAAACCTGAGACTTGACATTTTTGAGTTTTTACATTTAACCTGCTAGACTTGTTTCTAACTGTTTCACCAAAGGTTGAGGATGATGACCAATTTATTATGGATGATGTTATTGTGGGTGCAAGCGAGATGAGGTGGATGGATTTTTTCAAATATTTGGATTTTTTTTTTTACGTTTTGCAATGTTTTGAGGCTATTTTTTGGTATTTTTTGAGATTTTCAAATGTTTTAATTTTTTATTTTCTAATGTTTTGGGATTTTCTGAGATTTTGACCAAGAGACTATCCTAAGGACCTATCCTAGGGGCCTTGGGGGCTGATCAATAGATTAGCCTTGCCTACGTTATACACGTAGAGACCACGTAGTTCGGACCAACGACTTGACCGATTTACAAATGATGATATACATGATGATATGTCAGTTTATTATGATACTCCTAAAGGACTGACCTAAGTGTATCGGGGGATGATCAAAGATCAACCTTGCCTACGTTCAAGCTCAGAGATGATGTAGTTCGACCAGACGACTCTATTTTTTATCTTTTGACTGACTTTTTGGCCTGTTTTTGGATTTTGATATGTTTTGATGTTTTTGGATTTTCTGATGTTTCTGATGTTTTTGGATTTTCTAATGTTTTTGATGTTTTTGGATTTTCTAATGTTTCTGATGTTTTTGGATTTTTTGATGTTTTTGATGTTTTTGGATTTTCTAATGTTTCTAATGTTTTTGGATTTTCTGATGTTTCTGATGTTTTTGGATTTTCTATTTTGAGGACTTTAAGATCATACACAAATCTAATTCGATGAGAACGTGCCCCTAGCATGATGCAATAGACTACTCTGATAAAGGTAGGACATACTGACTTTGAGGATGGGCCGAGTAGTACTAGGAGGGATCATGATACAAAAACAAGACCAAGCTATGGTGTAGATGCGAGTGGATGAGTGATGGATGGAGACCTAAATGCGATGGATGATGGAAGTGAAATGGAGGGATGATGTCGAACAAGCCACAAAGATCCTGGTGGATGGAAAGTGCTTATTTACACAAGGCACCTATTTGCCAGGTTTTCACCGAGGTACTTGCCCAAAGTGCCACCAAAGTGGTTTTCACTAAAGGACGATTTTTCTCTTTACTATTTTTTATCATTTTTTCTAATTTTTTTCAATTTTTGGCCTTTTTTATTTTTTTTGTTGTCACCAAGACACCTGTTTGCCAGGTTTTCGCTGAAGTAACCATTTTTTCAGTACTTTTTCTAATTTTTTGGATTTTTTGGTTCTATACCTTGAAAGATTTAGGCATAAAACTTTTTGAGATGGGAGCTATTCATGGGCTCCTGCAGAGGTTCCCTTTCGGGTGTTGATAGTTGATATGCCCCTGATTTGTAACTTGTTGTGATGACAAAAGTTCCTAACCAATTAGGTTCGAACTTGCCTTTGTTGCTTGGGTTTGGGACATTCTTCTGATTTTCTTTTAAGACCAATTCTCTAACTTGGAATGTTTTGCTTCTGATTTTCTTATTGTAGCTCATTTTGAGTTTATTCTGATATACTTGTAAGTGATTTAGAGCATCTATCTGTCTCTCATCCAGCAACTCTAGCTCATTCAATCTTGATATTCTATATTCTTCATCTGTGATGAGGTTTTGCAGTGATATCTTGAGGGATGGGAGCTCAATCTCAATTGGGAGTACCGCTTCTGATCCGTAGACCAAGGAGAAGGGAGTGGCCCCAGTGGGTGTGCAGATGCTGGTTCGATAAGCCCAGAGGGCGGGATTAAGTTGCAGATGTCAGTCACGACCTACATCATTGACTATTTTCTTGAGGATTTTAAGGATGGTTTTGTTTGTAGCTTCTGCTTGGCCATTGCCTTGAGGATAATATGGAGTGGAGAAGCGATGTTGGATTTTGAATTTTTTGCCTAAGTCACAAACTTCCTAATTTTTGAATGGTGTCCCATTATCTGAGATAATGGCTTGTGGAACACCATAGCGGCATATGAGATAGTTCAGGATGAACTTAGAAATCTGCTTCCTAGTTATATACGTCATGGGTATAGCCTCCACCCATTTAGTAAAGTACTTTGTTGTGGTTATGATGAACTTATGGCCGTTAGATGAGGTGGGAGTGATTTTCCCAATGAGATCGAGTCCCCACCATGAAAAGGGCCATGGTGTGACAATAGGATGAAGCTCTTGAGCTGGAGCATGGATGAGGTCCCCATGTTGTTGACATTTTAGACACTTTTTGGCATGATCATGTGCTTCTTGTTCCATTGTGGGCCAATAATACCCCATCCTCAACAGTTTCTTGGCTATGGTCATTCCACTCGAGTGTGAACCACAGATACCATTGTGAAATTTGGTTAGAGTGGTTAATGCCTCCTCATCATTTAAACAGTACAGTAAGGTACCTTCTATGCTTCTACGATATAGGGTATCACCTAGGATGACAAATCTAGATGCCTTTTTGACAAAGGTCTATTTTAAGTTTGATAGTAGGTCGATGGGTATGACTCATATTCGAAGGTATGTGTAGATGTCATGGGACCAACGATTTCGCACACGAATTCTAATTTTAGTACCTCGAATGTGGGCACGAGAAGCTGCTTTATCAGGAATTCATATTTTGGAATGTTGTTAGAGATATCCAGTAGGGACCCAATTGTTGCCATAGTGTCTGCTGCTCTGTTGTTGGCTCTAGGTATTTGCTCAAATGTGATTTTGATGAAAGATTCCTTTAGAGTCTCCACCAATTTCTTGTATGGAGTGAGCTTGTCATCCTTGGTCTGATATTCATTATTGACTTGATTTATGATCAACTGAGAGTCTCCATACACTCTGAGAGCCTGATGTTCCATTGCACTGCTATCCTGAGACCTATAGTCAAAGCCTCATATTCTGCAATGTTGTTGGTGCAAGGAAATGCCAGTTTGTATGACCTTGGTATGCAATCCCCTTGTGGGGTGATGAAGAAGACACCAGCTCCTGATCCGTGTTGTGTGTATGAGTTGTCGAAGTATAGTTTCTAGTGGTCAGCTACATTGAGGTTGTGATAGGGAAAGATAATCGTTAAAAGATGAGCAACAAACTAAAGAGAGTGCAAATAACAACTAAAAACACCCTACACTTCAAGATTGGGAAAATGATCAACTCAACAACATAAAAATGGAATATTTTACCTTGTAGAGTTGTTCTTTGGTTTGCCCTTCGATTGTAGATGAGATGTACGCTCCTTGATGGCAAGTAGATGTAAGATGTGAAGTGTGAGATGCAAGATAGTTGGACCAAATGGATGCAAATGGCTAAGTGTAAATTGAGAAACAAAATTGCAAGAGTTTGGCTAGCAAAATGATCTCCCCCCCAAATGAGAGAAAAGAGGGGGTATTTATAGAGATTTTGAAAATCTCTAGGGGAATGGATGGCCCAGATTGAGCCACTAATGATCAAGATGTAGGGCTAAGGTGAGTTGAGAACTCACAAGCCCTCGCATCTTGACATGTGGCATGTGATATAGCCCTAAAAGGTGAAGTGAACATGAGGTGGAAGGATAGTGCATGACATGGAGGGGGTACAAAGTACCTTGGGATTGGACAAGATATCCTCATAAAGGAGGGGCTTGTCTCCATGTGGGTGAGAGGACATGTGAGGAATTAAAAATTCCTCAAATATCCTTATGGGGAGAGGGAAAAGAATAAAGAATAAAGAGAGGACATGTGGGAAGAAGTGAAGGAATTAAAAATTCCTTTTGAGTGCATTGGGGGATTAAAAAGTGAATTAAAAATTCACATGGGGGAGTGGAGTGCCTTGCCCAAAAGGAGAAAGCCTTTAATAAGGTTGACTAAGGACACATGCCATAAATGGGAAGAGGATTAGGTTAGTCTAACCATATGATTAAGGTTGTGCAAGTACTTAATTAGATGGACTAATGACTTATTAGAAGCAAGTGGGAGATTATGGAGGATGTGACCCTAATGATGATTAGGGGTGTGCATATGCTAACCATAGTTAATTAGAAGAAGATGAAGGAGTTAAGATGGATTAGAGTCCAACTTGCAAAAGTTGGAGGATGTGACAATGAGAGAAAAAGAGGAATTAAAAAAAATGAATTTAAATTCCAAAAAGGTAATATGACTAAATTAAATAAAATGGTGTAGTTATTTAATTTAGAGGAGAAAGAGGGGTAAAGTATTTATTAAATTAAATACTTTATGAACCCTATGTAAGATGCAAGGTATTAATTAAACAAATGATTTAATTAATATTAACAGAGGGGATAAGCAACTGGATGAATAAGGAGACGTCTTTGATCATATGGAAGTGGTCAAATTAGATGTCTACATTTTTCCCCTCTTTGAAATACTATTAGGATAATAGGATTTCGAAGAAAAACAAAATGCAGATGACTCTATAGAGGAAGAGATTAGAAAAGAAATGCCCCAGCATGGGGGGAGTGTGTGTGAGCTACCCCAAACGGAGAGAATGTGGAGAGGATGCCCCAGTCTACCAAAGGTAGGCTTAAAGCGACGAGTTAGGAGAGGATGGTAGGGTATGCCCCCTCGAGAAGGCGGGCGGGGGAGGAAAAAGGGGTCCCAGTCAACTTCTCGAAAGTAAGGAGTAGTATATGTTGTTGGAAAGAGCACAAAAAAATGAGAAGAATGGTGTTTGAACAGAGTCAATCGGGTAAATGGTGTGCGAATGGCAGCCTCGGGAAGAAAGAGGCTGGATGAATTAGTTGGAAGAATTTGTGGTAAAAAAAAGGGAAAAAAAAGACTTTTTATTTGAAAAGGGAAAATAAGAGGGAAAAAGGTAATCAGAGAAGTACCTTTTCTCATTGTGACAGTTGGCAAGTGTGGAGAAGGAGGAGAGGAAGAAGAGGAGGCAAGAGAGATCAGGCACGATGCCAGAGTACGATAGTGACATCATTCATTGGGCGGACAAGAGGCAGATATTCTTCACCCACCGTGTCGTACCACACCAGGTTAGCCCAAAACTTAACTTTTTTGATTTTGAGTCATTTATGTAAGTGTTTTAGAAAAATAAAAATGTGGGTTTTGTTCGGGAGGGCGGGAAAAAAAATGGGTAGGAGGTAGATATTTAATATTTTTTATTGTTTGGAATCTACACGAGGGGGGACAAACTAGGTGGCCGCCCACGTGGACGGGTCCGCCACCGCAGGCGGACGGGTCCGTTGCCGCAGGGGCAAGGCCTCCTCCCTAGGGGCGAGTCCACCACCGCGGGGGCGGGTCCGCCGCCACGGGGGTGAATCGACCGTTGCAGGGCGGGTCCGCCAACGTTGTGGGGGGGGCGGGGAGGAGGGGGGAGCGATGGAGGGGGTGCAAAAAAAGTATGGATGGGGAACATGAAAATGATGAGGGGGAATTTTTGAAAATGATAAAATGAATTGTGTACACGTAGAAAATGGGCATTTTGCGGATGCGAAAAAAAATCAGAGGTGTTGAGGAGATGCATAGCGAGGATGAACGGGGAGGATCGCCAGAGACTAGCAGAGGCAGGACTACTTCATATGATGGCATATCCGACGGTCAAGGCCCACGGGACCATGTTGACAGCATTGATAGAGTGGTGGGATTTGGCGACGTCGACTTTTTACCTACTGACAGGGGAGATGATGGTGACACTAGAGGATGTATGGCATATCCTGAAGCTCCTAATATTAGGGCTCTCGATTAGCGAGTGTTGGTCAGAGGGGGAGACACTAGACGAGTCTTTGCAGGTAGTGTTCAGAGATGATGAGCTACCTATGCAGCGACAGTAGCTGGATGTAGACAGGTTACTATAATGCAGGGTACCGGTACTATCACTGTACCTAACAGGGTTGATTAGTGGTATACTTCTGCCGGATCAGAGTGGTTGGTTTCTTCACATGAGGATGGTCGAGGTGATTCATCACATCATCGAGGGCCGAGAGGGACAGTTCACGTGGGGGACTTGCATGTTAGCACAGTTGTATTGATACATGCACGTGATTTGTTACCAGAAGCATTTGAGTGTGACACATGTCACACTACTACAGGTGTGGGCCTGGGAGCATATCCACGTAACCAGGTCGATTATAGTGAGAGTTGGTGAGCATGATGACAGGGAGGTCATAGCTTGGTGGTGGGGAGCAGAGGCAGGGGCTATACTGCGATATCGAGAGATGCAGAAGGTAGACGTGTGGAGGAGACAGTTTGATGAGGTGCAGGCAGTGGATATAGTGTGGAGGCCATACATGATGCGGCGATTCAGGGGGTGGTCGAGGGAGGAGGAGTTGCATAGTGGTTACTTCTTTACACGATGTTACATGATTGGGAGCAGGCCACGAGTAGTGGAGTTGCATCGACCGGATCGGGTGACGAGGTAGTTCAGAGTGAGACAGGATATTCTGGCAGGCCGAGTGACATTTTGATGACTAACGTGGGAGCGGTCATGGGGAGCAGCGTTAGATCTGCGTAGCATGTGGGGTGATATTGAAGGACTAGTGTTTAGGGCCTATCCTGATAGGCGAGAGGGGCCACGAGACGCAGGGACAATAGGGCGGTATGATGAGTGGTTTAGGCGACATTCGCCTGAGCAGATTACACCAGTGGTGTTGATCGAGGAGGCACGAGGATTTGGGTCAGAGGATGAGAGGCGATTGCGGGCATTTAGTCCACAAAGACCACTGAGAGGATGCAAAGGAGGATAAGGGGCACAGGAACAGGTGATAGGAGGTCGGAGGAGGAGACAACAGTGGAGGGGCCAGGGAGGAGACAGAGTAGAGAGTGGGGGAGATACAGCAGAGGGGGGAGGGGTTGAGGCTGAGGAGGTGGCGGAGAGGAGGCCGAGAGCCCAAGGGCAGGGTCGACAGGAGAGGAGGCTGGGAGCCCAAGGAGGAGAGCCATAAGGTACACAGGGCGAGGTCAACGGGGCCAGAGGGGAGGAGGGGGGACAGGAGGCAGCCAAGGCTACCGGAGGACAGGAGGCAGACAGAGTTGGAGAGGAGACAGACGGAGACCTAAGAGGGTAGGGGGGACAAGAGACAGTCGGAGAGGAGGAGGGGTAGGGGACAGACAGAGGCAGAGGAGGATAGTAGTAGCAGGGAGCCCTCGAGGTGATAGAGGTGGATGAGATGGAGCTATCAGCAGAGAGTGAGGAGTACCATCTGTGAGAGATGGAGGTCGATTCATATGTGCACGATGTAGCACCACTAGCAACACCACCACCCAGAGGGGAGGATTTGTGGGTAGTATTGAGAGAGACAGTGGAGAGACTGCGATAGAGTGAGCAGCGAGTGCGAGAGACAGAGACAGAGTGGATCGGAGTAGAGGTGGAGAGGGATGAGTTGCGCGCCCGATTTGCTCAGGGTGAGAGAGACTACATGGAGCTGGTTAGGCTAGTATCAGAGCAGAAGAGGAGATTAGTGAGAGAGAGAGAGAGATGAGAGCCATGATGAGGCTATGGATCTACGGACTGAGGTGGAGAGATTGCAGGCGAAGGTGTAGAGTCAGATGATGCAGATGGAGGGATTTGGTTTGGTGGGAGAGGGGACGACATAGCAGGTTGTCAGCAGGGGGATAGGGGGCGCAGTGGATGCAGAGAGTGTGCAGAGGGAGCTAGATGAGCTTAGGGACAAGGTGACAACAGTGGAGGCAGAGAGAGATGTGGCACAGGCACAGGTGGAGGTGTTGGAGGCAGGGAAGGATGTGTTACAGGCACAGGTCCAGGTAGCACAGAGTGAGAGGCAGGTGGCTAAGACAGAGGTACAGTCTCTTCGTAGAGAGAGAGATACAGCGACATCGCAGGCATCTAGTTTGTGAAAAGAGCAGGATGTGGCTGAGCTGAGATTGTAGGCTTTGCAGAGAGACAGAGATGCAGTGGTGGCGCAGGGACAGGTTGCACAAAGGGAGAGGGATGTCGCAGAGTTGCGAATGCAGACACTACAGAGCGAGAGGGATGCAGCATGAGCTCAGTTGCAGAGGGGGCTGGTTGAGGGGGGAGGGCCAAGGGCAGATGTTTAGGAGCTACACACCCAGTTACAAACGTTGCAGGTGGAGAGGGATAGGGGCATAGAGAAAATACAACAGTTGATATTAGCTCAGGAGGCCTAGGTACAGGAGCGGCGGGCTATCAGTGCAGATCGAGATCAGTATAGGCATGAGTAGAATACCGCAAGATAGATAGCTGGGCAGAGGGATGAGTTCATGCAATAGGTGAACTATTGGAGGGGTGTATATGAGCAGGTCGTTCCGGATCTAGTGCAGCGCACGGCGCGCTACGTCAGTCAGGCCCCACAGCCACCAGGGTCGTCTCAGTCATTAGTGACATGCACCACAGGATTTAGTGACTATCGGCGGACTCCATCTCCATATGGTAGTTACCAGCGGACTCCTACTCGTGAGTACCAAGGGACTCCAGTGCACAAAGGGCCAATACCTAACTCTCCGCAGAGATCAGATGTGGGCAGCTCACAGTAGAGTGGGCAGATGCAGGATATTGATTATTTTTTGGCAGATACAGGATGGATATTTTGTTCATGTCGCCAGAGATCAGAAGTGATCGAAATCTCTGTATTTTGTATCTTATTTGGCAATATATGATGGAGATGCATTGTATTATGATAGGATGTTTATTATTTTGATTATGCGAGGGCCTTTATTGACACTAGGCATGATGTTTCTTGTATGCGGCTATATGGGATGATTTATGATGTGGTTTTATATATATACACATGTTTATATGGATGGATGATTTATGCTTTATGATTATGAATTATGGATGTATATGTTCATGATTATATATGTTTTTATGATTATGATTTATGGATGCATATGTATGTGATTATGATTATGATGATGGATGCACATGTTCATGTGGATGGACGATTTATGTATGTTTTATGGTTATGATTTATGGATGCACATGTTCATGTGGATGGATGATTTATGTATGTTTTATGGTTATGATTTATGGATGCACATGTTCATGTGGATGAGTGATTATGTATGTTTTATGATTATGATTTATGGATGCACATGTTCATGTGGATGGATGATTTATGTATGTTTTATGATTATGATTTATAGATGCACATGTTCATGTGGATGGATGATTTATGTATGTTTTATGATTATGATTTATGGATGCACATGTTCATGTGGATGGATGATTTATGTATATTTTATGATTATGATTTATGGATGTATATGTATATGATTATGATTATGATTTATGGATGCATATGTTCATGTGGAATATGAATGAAAGGTAAATGTTTATAATGCACCTAAGTGTCAATAAAGACCGTCATGAGAATGTGGATAGGTGATAGGTGTATGGAATAGTGCATTTTCCAAAAAAAACTATTAATATCCTGAAAGGAAGAGGACTCAAGAGGAAAGAGAACGAGAGTACTTGCACAACCGAAATCATAAGTCATGGTGATGGTCATGATGGAAATGAAGGGTGCATATGAAATAACAAAAATGTAGTAAAAATGTGATTTTGCCATCTTTGGAGCATTGATTTTTACTATAGCGTTGGATACCAAGTACCTTGATATGGAAGATCAAGGCGAATGAGTATTCTACGCATGAAACAAACATAGCAAACAAGAAGGTTATCCCCAACACCCCAAAGTCGCGATGACCTCAATCGGGCCTGGTGTTGAGATAACCACAAACACACAAAGTTGTTCCAGTGTAACACAAGAACTTAGAGATCTTGGTGGGTCTTACGAGGGATAACTGAGAAGACAGTAGTCAAAACAAATTATCAAGGTATGCCCCCATGTCAGCAAGTTAAGGTACGCCATGGTATGGTGGATCAAGGCGACCCTGACAGGTGATGGTAAGGAACCCAAATGATAAACAAAATTCAAAAGCATCAAGAGATCACAATCAAGACAACAGGTCCTTTGCCATAGGATCAAGGTGATGGATGGGATTGACGAAGTATGCTAGGAAGGATTCATCCTGTTGAGACCAAAGATGGATGCTAAACTATAATGACCCAGTTGACGCGGGATGTTATTCATGGACTAGATCTTGTAACATGAGGGAATTTTGTTTATTAAGAACCGGTTAGATGTGGGCATAACTTGATAACAAAGCACAAAAGACTGACACAACCTACAAACCTAGGGGCTCGGGAGCCGATCATAGATTAGCCTTGCCTATGTGAAAGTGCAGAGCCCTCGTAGTTCCAGAAAAGACCATGGATAAAGCGAAAAGAAGACAATGGTGATCGATGATGATGGACAAATACCCCGGGGGTGAATCAAATGATCAACCTTGCCTACGTGACAGTGCAGGAGCAACGTAGTTCGACCTGTGATGTGAGAAGATAAGAGCTAGAGGGCAATTGACACGATGGATGATCTTACATAATGACACAGACAGATCAACAAAGGGAATGAACGACGTAAGCTCAAAGTGGGATACTGAAAAGCTCGGGATGGGGGATAGGCTAGATGGGTCGTCCAATGCTCAATCAAGATATACCAAGCGGCCTAGGATGAGATGGTTGAGGACAATAGTGCAAATGAAAGCATAAAATAACTAGGATGTCAGGTAGATAATGATTAAGTCCTCTATAGATGACTCCTGTTACCAGGTTTTCACCATGCATACTTATCCAAGGCGCCACCAAGAGGTGGTTTTCACCATAGGACGAACTTATTTCTCTTTACTATTTTTTTGACTTTTTTGACTTTTTGACTTTTTTTACTTTTTAACTTTTTAACTTTTTGACTTTTTTGACTTTTTGACTAGGTGGGGTTACCAAGCAGATTTAGGTGTAGAACTTCTTCAAATGCATGATATTGATGGGTTCGTCAAGGGGTTCTTCTTCAGGAGTAGTCAACCTGTATGCCTCAGATCCATATTTAGCGGCTATGATATAGGGTCCCAACCAATTTGCTTCAAATTTTCCTTTCTTGTCTCGGTCTTGCTGAGTGTGTTGATTCTCCTTAAGAACAAGCTCGCCAACCTGGAATTTTCGAGGACAAACCTTCTTATTGTAATTACATTTGAGGCGATTTTGGTATGCTTGCAGATGATCATAGGTTTTTATTCTTCATTCATCCAATAATTCCAGCTGTGCAAGCCGTGCAACTCGAGCATCTTCTTCGCTGATAAGATTCTTCAGAGAAATCCTTAGTGATGGAAGTTCAACTTCAATTAGCAAGATGGCTTCAACACCATATACTAAAGAATAGGGTGTGGCACCTGTCAGGGTGCGGATGGATGTGCGATATGCCTAGAGGGCAGAATGAATATGGAGGTGCCAATCTCGTCCAGTATTATTGACAACCTTTTTGAGTATACGGATAAGAGTCTTGTTGGTTGCTTCTGCCTGACCATTGCCCTAGGGATAATAAGGCGTTGACCAACGGTGCTGGATATGAAAGGTGTCATAGAGGTGTTTCATGGCTTGGTTTTTGAAGGGTTTTTCGTTATCAGAGAGGATGGTGGACGGGATACCATACCTGCAAAGAATATGGTAGAGGATGAATTTAGAGATCTGAGTACTGGTGATCTGTGAAAGGGGAATTGCTTCCACCCACTTGGTGAAGTACTCAGTGGTGGTAATTATGAATGTATGGCCATCGGATGATGGTGGGTAAATCTTACCAATCAAGTTGAAACTCCATTGAGAAAACGGCCATGGTGCTAAGAGGGGCTGAAGATCTTGTGCTGGGGTGTGAATCAAATCTGCATGTTGTTGGCATGGAAGGCACTTCTTCACAAACTCACAAGCATCGTGTTCCAATGTAGGCCAATAATATCCAGCTCGTAAGATCCTTTTGGCCAAAGCCATACCATTTGAATGAGCTCCACAAACACCACCATGTACTTTCGTTAGTGTAGCATGGGCTTTGGTCTCATTCAGACATCTAAGGAGGATTCCATCATACCCGCGATGATAAAGCGTATCACTGATGATAATGTATCGAGAAGAATGATAGATGAAGGATTTGGGTTGATTACGTGTAAGATCCGGTGGTATAATATTATCATGAAGGTAGGTGTAGATGTCTTGGTACCATGGGGAAATGGGACCCATAATGTCACACACCATGTCAGTCTCAGGGATATCATATGCTAGGATTAAAAGTTGTTCCACAAGAAACTCATATTTTGTTCAGTCTTTAGGCATGTCAATCAAGGAACCAATAGTGGCCATTGCATCAGCTGCTTTATTTCGTACCCTAGAAATTTGTTCAAATTATATAGAGGTGAAATATTTCTTAAAATCATCCACCATGCACTTGTAGGGTAATCGCTTATCATCTTTGGTTAGGAACTCATCATTAACCTGTCTAATGACTAGCAAAGAATCACCAAAGACCTTCAAATGAGTTATGTGCCATTGCTTTGCAATTCTAAGGCTGATGAGGAGAGCTTCGTACTCTGCCATATTGTTGGTACACGGGAATGCTATCCTGAATGATTTTGGAATGTAGTCACCTTGAGGGGTAACTAATAAAATTCCTGCGCCTGATCCATTGTGCGTGTATGAGCCATCAAAATATAATGTCCAAGATGGTGCTTATGTGACTGTGTAGACTTCTTCATCTAGAAATTTAGTGTCCAGAGGGTAAGCATCTACTAATGGTGCCTCGGCCAATTGATCAACTATGACCTATCCCTTTATGGCTTTTCATTCCACATACTCTATGTTAAATTCACTTAGGAGCATGACCCACTTGGCCATGCGGCCAGTCAAAGTGGTTCTAGATAATAAATACTTCAATGGATTGATTTTGGCAATTAATTTAACTGGATGGATGAGCATGTAATGTCAGAATTTATGTGTGCTGAAGACAAGTGCAAGGCAGGATTTTTCCATGGGGGAGTAGTTTAATTCGTAGCCAACCAATGTCTGACTGATGTAGTAGATCGCCCTCTCTTTCAATGATTTGTCATGTTGCACCAACAATGCCCCCACCGCAACTGAAGTGGCAGAGATGTAAAGCAGGAGGGGTTTGCCTGGAATAGGTGGCATCAAGATCGGCAGATGAGCTAAATATTCCTTAATTTTATCAAAACCCATCTGACACTACTGGTTCCATCAGAAGGTGGAATCTTTCTTCAGAAGATGAGTGAATGGCTGACACTTATCTGCTAGTTGGGCTATGAATCAATGGATGGACTGCATCTTCCCTTGGAGGCTTCTTAACTATTTCAGATTGCGCGGAGGTGGCATGTCCAGGATAGCCTTTACCTTGGCGGGATCAACCTCAATGCCCCTGCGAGAGACTATGAAACCCAACAACTTTCCTGACGTGACCCCAAAGACACACTTTTTTGGATTTAGCCACAACTTGTAATGCTCTAAATGCTCAAATATCTTTTTCAGGATGGTAGGATGTTCTACTCGTGTTCTGAATTTCCCTAATAGGTCATCGACATAACCCTCCATGATGATATGTATGAGGTCACGGAAGATGACTACCATTGCCCTTTGATATGTTGCCCCCGCATTTTTGAGACCAAAGGGCATAACATTGTAACAGAAAGTGCCCCAAGGTGTTGTGAAGGTAGTCTTGTGTTGGTCCTCAGGTGCGATTCGAATCTGATTATAACTAGAGAAGTCATCCATAAGAGATAACATTTCATGTCCTACCGTCAAGTCGACCAACATGTCAATGTTAGGCAGAGGGAAGTCGTCTTTTGGATAGGCTTTGTTAAGATCCCTGAAGTCTATGCAGACCCGAATGTCTCCATTTGGTTTGGCAACTGGTACTATATTAGAGATCCACTCAGAGTAGTCAATCGGTTTGATAAAACCTGCCTCTAGTAACTTCTCCAATTCCTTCTTGACTAATAATGCGACTTGCGAGTGCATCTTGTGGAGCTTCTATTTGACAGGCTTGGCATCTGGGCAAACGTCTAAATGATGAACCACTAAGGCGGGGTCTAGGCCTGGCATGTTTGAGTATGACCAAGCAAAGTTAATGATCCCCTCTTGGAGTAGCTACACGATGATCGGATACTCTTGCTCTGAGAGTGACTTAGCGACATAGGTGATTTTAGGATTTTTAGTAGTACCCAAATTAACTTCTTGAGTCTCTTCAATTAGAATAGATGATCGGGCAGATAACTGAGTTCCCATAAGGGGAAGATGAACATCTCCATCTTCCAGCGCCTCTTCGAGGTTTTTGCCATCAAATGTGTCCTTTATTTTTACTTTTTTAAGGTCAGGAAGTGCCTCAAGGAGGTTTTCACTAGATTACCACTTTTTACTTTGCTTATTCTTATTTTTGCGACTGGAGTGTTCATCCTCCCCCAATCCCATAAGGTTGACATATGCATCCGCAAACATACTGACAGTTGTGTTATTACATAGGTCCCAATCAATAAGTTAAGGGTGACAAAGGGATAGGCTAATAGTATAGACGGATAGGCATTCGAACATGGATGATAGGTCAGTATGATCGACATCATCGTATGCACATATGATGGATTCCTCCTTGGGTATGTCTTCCAATGAGCCATTGTCCACGACGACACTATTGGAAGTATTAGACGATGTTTTAGTGCCCTTCTACTTTCTGTCATACCCAATGCCTATGTTTTTTGGTAGCTTTGACATATCAATGGGTTGAAACCGCCCTTGTTCTTCTTTACCTAGGCCCCTCCCTTGATAGTTATGTTTTTCCATGAACTTTGTTGGCCAGGGGTACTTTTCCTGAAAATATTCCTTTAGAGGATTTTCTAGCTGGGGTTCTTCTCGGTAGACCCATTGGCTTATGTCCTCTTCTGGTGCATCTATCTTGACACTTGGGGATCTGAAAGTGGTGGTAGGGATGTTTTTACCACTGAAGGTGATAGTCTTGTCTTCCTTTGGAGTAGCATGCGAAGGTTGACCATACTCATGTGGTGACGGTGGCATGGTTGCTACATTAAGAGCAGTATGCATTTCGTATTCACCACACCCTTTGTCAATGATCTGGACTTTGGTGACTGTAGGATTAGTGGTGGAAGATGGAGGGGTTATCACAATGGAGGGTGGATTAGCGGATGATGACTAGGATGCCCCCATTTCAACCCCGAGACAATAATGTAAATGGGGAAATGACGCTTCTAAAGTGCGGCAATATTCAAATGGTTGGGGATCAGCATAGATGGTGACTTCTTGTCTGTTGACTGGGAATTTTAAGCACTGATGGTATGTGGAGGGGACGGCTTGCATAGCATGGAGCCATGGATGGCCAAGGAGGAGATTATATGGCAAGTCCAGATCAAGGACATGACAGGTAATGTACTGAACCACAGGTCCCACTTGGATGGGAAGATTGATAATCCCTTCTGAATTCCTTTCTGCATTATCATAGGCCTTGATCGTGATGATCTGATTACTCAAATCTGCTTGAGTATACCCCACCTATTTTATGAATTTTAGAGTACACAAGTTGAGGGCAGAGCCATTATCTACTAGGACTCTTTTTTATTTTATGATGAGCAACCACGACTTCAATATGTAAGGGGCAATTATGATTGACATCGATGTTTGGCATATCGTTTTGGCTGAAGTGCAGTTGATGAGATAAAGCTAGGTGTCCTACCAAAGCTTGGAATTGTGTAGGATCAATGTCATTAGGTACATGGGTTTCCTGTAGGGATCTGTTGAGGATTTCTTGATGTATAGGGGAAGACTTAAGTAAATCCAAAATGGAGATATGTGCAGGGATCCTTCCTAAGTGATCAAGGATGTTGTACTGAGAGCTTACAGGAGTTGATTGGGCGAGTGCGAGGGTCGTAGGGACAGTGATGCGGGCTCGTCATGTAGTAACAACACACTGAGGGTCTTTGGCTTTGACATGTATCATGGATACCCGAGGTTCTACCTACTCAATGTAATGAATAATACCCTCGTAATTGAGGGGTACATTCTTATAGCTCACATTATTTGTGTTGTTGTTTTGAGGATTACTGTTGGAGGTACTCGGGCCTTGATTATGGTTTGAAAAGGCGTTTTGATATATCTGTAATTGAGCATTGGACGATGAAGCTTTATTGGGGTTAACCTTGATATCACCTCGATCTATGAGGTCTTGGACGTAGTTTTTTAGACCCTGACACTTATTCAAAGAGTGTCCTTTGATTTTATGGAACTCGCAATATTCATTTTCCTTAAACCATGTGGGCTTAGGCTTGGATTCGTCGAGTGGCTTGGTGACAGGGTACATGATCGGATAGTTGATCTGTAACAGCTTATTGAAGACAACGCTCAAAGTTTCTCCTAATTGAGCATACTGGCATTTAGTGTTCCCTTGGTTATTCTGATTGGACTGTTGGGGAGGACAGGGTGCCCCCTGCAGTACAGATATGGCGTTAGGTATGGGTTGTTGTTGTCTCTGGGATGTGTTGGCCACGTGGACATGTTTAGTATCAGTAACACCATCATTTACTACCCTTTTGTTCTTGTTCCAAAAACATGGCTTGTCATTGAATGACCTTTCTTTATCTTGATTATATATTTTGATGTGCCCCTTGGCAACAAGGGCACGCTCAAGGATGGGTCCCTTCTCTACTATCTTTGCGAAAGTGGTGACACAATGTAATCTAAATTTATGAGCCATGTCAGGATGAGAATTCTCCACGAAGAGGGTGACCATGTCCTTTTCTTTCAAAGGGGTTTTCATTCAGCTTGCTAGTGCACACCACCTTTGGAGGTAGTTAGTAAAGGTTTCCCCTTCACGTTGTTTCTCTTTGAGGAGATCCAAGGTATCGGTGTCCTCCAAATTGAAGGAGAAGTAGGAGACAAAATTTTCTGATAGGTCTGCAAAAGATTTTATGGATCCTTTTTCGAGGGTCATGAACCACCCTAGGGTGTTGCTTGCCAAACTCCATGGGAACAGGAGCAAGAGATAGTTGTCATTGTGGATAACTTCTTGACACTGGGAGTAAAACTCCTGCAAGTGGGCCTTAGGATCTTTGTTCCCCTATATTTTTCAAACTTTGGCATCTCAAAATGTTTAAGGAAGGGAATCAACGAGATGGAGGGATCAAACGAATATGGTCATATATCTTCGAACTTGAATGATTGTTTGTCAGTCACTGCCTGAAGATCTTTCAGAGTGGCTTTGATTTCTAGTATGTCTGCACTGGCCAGTGTGTTGGATGGGTATTGATGGTAGGACGATTGTGGATTTTCAGATGACGCTTGGAGATGGGTGTATGGATAATGAGGAGGTAGTATCCCCTACTGATGTGCCAAGGGACTTTGTTGATAAAGAGGTTGTTGTTGCAAGGTGGGATATGGATTGGTTGGGTAGTTATGGGTGGCGTACTGTTGGGGAGTATGGAGAAGGTGTTGTTGATTGGTTTGTGGATATTGGGGGTGCTGATGTGACTGTTGCGAGGCCACATAAGATGGTTGTTGTTGATATTGTTGCTGGTTATAATAATTGTAATGATGGGGCAGTTGTTGGTGCATTGTTGGCGGCTGTGTTAGGCGAGATGGGATGTTATGTGGTGGTTGCACTTGCGAGCGTAAGATGGATGCAAGGAATGGAGATATAGTTGGGGCTGAAGGCTGAGGTTGATTTCCTTGCGATTGAGGCAGGGGTGGTTGTGTTGAAAATAAAGGATTGACCAATGGTTGTTGTTGAGGTCGAGGTGTGGTTGAGATGTTTTGCGAGGGGGGTTGTTGAGCACTAGTGGGAGCATAGGATTGGGATGTATTTTGTGGAGGGATGTTGGATTGGGGAGGTTGTTGGGGTATAAATGATGATGGTGGAGGATTTTTAGCCCCAGGAGGTGGAGGCAAGGTAGCGAAAGGGCTGCCCCCAATGTTGACAGGAGGCGGATTCAAGGGGGTGGTGTCGGTAGTATTAGTGGTTGCGGTTGTGGGACATTTTGTGGCATGCCAAAGGCAAAAGGATCATTGGGATCAGTGGTTTGGGTGTCCCTATGATCGAGATGGTGGGATGTGTGGGATTTCCAACGGGATACAGAACGGCAATGCTGAATTCGGGTTGATGCCAACCTTCTACGGAAGGAACATTGGGGACATATGAGCTACTTGGGATGTTATGTGAACCTTGGGGTACGTTAGATGTGGAGCCACCATATGTGGATAGGTCAATGCTTGATGGAGACTTAAAACCCTTTTCTATTAGGTGGGCTAGGATTTCTTCCCCATGTCTTTCAAGAAGGTGTTCTGTCATTTGCGCATTAATAGGGTTACTGAAGTGTTCCTCGAATGTGAGCTCAGGTTGATTAGCCATGTTTTCATCCCCAGGTGGTGACGTGTTTTGGCCATCTACGTTGGATTGGGATGAGGTGCCATTGTGGGGATCATGAGGGATGTTAGCACCATTGTTAGGATCTAGAGGGTTGTTTGATTGGGCATTCTGGGCTTTTTGGTCGGCCATTTTCTTTGCCTGTGATCGGGTTTGAACGGGCATGCAAGATGATGAGATGGACCAAGATATTAGAAAGACCTAGATGATGAAAGATTGATTTGATTTGATGGGAGATTAGTCGATGATGATCGGTCAGATCGACGTGGATTGATTTGATGAAATTGGATTGGATTGATTGGTAGACACAGGATTAACCTAGATTTTGGATTTTGATCCAGATAGATTTGATGATGTGGGGAGTTAGATTGATCTAATGATTAGGATTGATTTGATGATGAAGACCGAAATCCATAACCGAGTTTAAGAAGGATCCTTGGTAACACTAGGTGTTAATTAACTGATTGACGGGTAGATGTATGATAACGACACCGAATCCAACTTGAGATAGAAGCGGATTGATTGGGTCGAGAAGGATGACTGACTTAAGATAGATAGCAATCCTAAGTCAGTTACAATGATTACGGTTAGAGATGAACACCTAGGTCAACTCAGACGACTACTCTAACATGGCTTATATGGAATAGCAGAGATCAAAGATGAAAGCATATCAGGACAGATGGGGAGCATCTCAGGACAAATGAATGACTCTCAGAATGAAAGAACAAGAACTCAAAACAAGCAAAAGAGTGCTTGGAATGAATGACTCTCAGAATGAGGGGATGGAGACTCGGAACAGACATTCAGATGTTCGTTTAGGATGGTGAATAGGCATGTCGATGTTCAAAATGGAGAGACAAGGGATGCCAAGTGATAATATAGGCTGGCCAAAGGTCAGGTCCGCCACAGCATGAGGTCAGGTCCGCCACAGCATGAGGTCGAGTCTACCACAGCATGTGGTCAGGTCCACCACAGGAGAGGTCAGGTCTGCCACTGGAGGTCATTTCTACCAACAGAGAGGTCAGGTCTGCCACCGGAGAGGTCAGGTCTGCCACCGAAGGTCAAGTCCACCACCAGAGAGGTCAGGTCTACCACCGGAGGTCAGGTTCACCATTGGAGAGGTCAGGTCTACCACTAGAGGTTAGGTCTGCCAACAAAGAGGTCAGGTTTACTACCGAAGAGGTCAGGTCCGCCACCGAAGAGGTCAGGTCCACCACCAGAGGTCAGGTCCACCACTGGAGAGGTCAAGTCCGCCACCGGAGGTAAGGTATTCCAATAGAGAGGTCAAGTCCACCACCGGAGAGGTCAAGTCTGTCACCGGAGGTCAGGTCTGCCACCAGAGAGGTTAGGTCTGCCAATCTGTAACCTGAACCTACAAAAATGCCAAAAATAATAAACATGAAAGAAAAAGACCTGTTTGTGGCTCCCACTAGGCGTGCCAGAAATGTGATAGGGGAAGATAATCGTTAAAAGATGAGCAACAAACTAAAGAGAGTGCAAATAACAACTAAAAACACCCTACACTTCAAGATTGGGAAAATGATGAGCTAAACAACATAAAAATGGAACCTTTTACCTTGTAGAGTTGTTCTTTAGTTGGCCCTTCGATTGTAGATGAGATGTATGCTCCTTGATGGCAAGTAGATGCAAGATGTGAAGTGTGAGATGCAAGATAGTTGGACCAAATGGATGCAAATGGATAAGTGTAAATTGAGGAACAAAATTGCAAGAGTTTGGCTAGCAAAATGATCTCCCCCCCAAATAAGAGAAAAGAGGGGGTATTTATAGAGATTTTGAAAATCTCTAGGGAAATGGATGGCCCAGATTGAGCCACCAATGATCAAGATGTAGGGCCAAGGTGAGTTGAGAACTCACAATCCCTCACATCTTGACATGTGGCATGTGATATAGCCCTAAAAGGTGAAGTGGACATGAGGTGGAAGGATAGTACATGACATGGAGGGGGGTACAAAGTACCTTGGGATTGGACAAGATCTCCTCATAAAGGAGGGGCATGTCCCCGTGTGGGTGAGAGGACATGTGAGGAATTAAAAATTCCTCAAATATCCTTATGGGGAGAGGGAAAAGAATAAAGAATAAAAAGAGGACATGTGGGAAGAAGTGAAGGAATTAAAAATTCCTTTTGAGTGCATTGGGGGATTAAAAAGTGAATTAAAAATTCACATGGGGGAGTGGAGTGCCTTGCCAAAAAGGAGAAAGCCTTTAATAAGGTTGACTAAGGACACATGCCATAAATGGGAAGAGGATTAGGTTGGTCTAACCATATGATTAAGGTTGTGCAAGTACTTAATTAGATGGACTAATGACTTATTAGAAGCAAATGGGAGATTATGGAGGATGTGACCCTAATGATGATTAGGGGTGTGCATATGCTAACCATAGTTAATTAGAAGAAGATGAAAGAGTTAAGATGGATTAGAGTCCAACTTGCAAAAGTTGGAGTATGTGACAATGAGAGAGAAAAAGAGGAATTAAAAAAAATGAATTTAAATTCTAAAAAGGTAATATGACTAAATTAAATAAAATGGTGTAGTTATTTAATTTAGAGAAAGAGGGGTAAAGTATTTATTAAATTAAATACTTTATGAACCCTATGCAAGATGCAAGGTATTAATTAAACAAATGATTTAATTAATATTAACAGAGGGGATAAGCAACTGGATAAATAAGGAGATGTCTTTGATCATATGGAAGTGGTCAAATTAGATGTCTACAGAGGTTAAAGGTGGATTCATTTGGAAACTCTGAGACAAGAGGATTCTTAGAATAAATAGGTTCTTCGTCTAGTTGATCTGCGATGACCTATCCCTTGATTGCTTTTCTCTCCACATACTCAATGTCATATTCTAATAATATCATTACCCATTTTTCCATTCTTCCTATGAGCATTGCCTTTGATAGTAAATATTTGAGGGGGTCAATTTTGGGGATGAGTTTTACTTTATGTGCCATCATGTAATGCCTAAATTTCTGTGATGCAAACACTACTACAAGGCATGCTTTCTCGATGAATGAATAGTTTAGCTCATGCCCAACCATTGTTCTATTGATATGGTAGATAGCCCTCTCTATTCCACTTTCATCATGCTGAGCTAGGAGAGCTCCAAGGGCTATTGTTGTTACTGACACATATAGAATCAATGGATTTCTTGGGATGGGTGGCATTAAGACCGGCAGTGTCAGTAGATATTCCTTAATTTTGTTGAATTCCTGTTCACATTTATCATCCCATTTTTACGCTACTCCCTCATGGAGTAGGTGAGAATATGGATTTTGTTTGTTTGCTAGTTGGGCTATGAATCATCAGATTGATTGGAGTCTACCTTGGAGACCTCTTAATTGCTTTAACTTTTTTGGTGCTTCCATCTCGAGGATTTCTTTTACTTTTGTTGGATCGACCTCAATACCCATCATGGACACTATATATCCTAGCAGCTTCCCTGATTGTACGCCAAAGACACACTTCTTTGGGTTTAGTCTAACTTTGTATTCCTCCAACCTGTCAAAGATGGCACTTAAGGTTGCTATGTGATCTTTTCTCTTTTTGGATTTGGCTAGAATATCATCAACATAGTCTTCAACCGTATTGTGAATCATATCATGAAATATTAGTGTCATGGCCCTCTGATATGTTCCCCCTACGTTCTTTAGGCCGAATGGCATCATGTTCCAGCAATAAGTCCCCCATGGACAAGTGAATGTTGTTTTATGTTGGTCTTCCTAGCTATCATGATCTAGTTGTATCCTGAGAATCTATCCATTAGTGATAGCATCTCATGTCCTATTGTCATGTCTACTATCATGTTGATGTTGGGAAGCGGGAAATCATCTTTTGGACATGCCTTTTTCAAATCTCTGAAGTATGTGCATATTCGAATGGTTCCATCAAGTTTCGAAACAAGTACTAGGTTTGATACCCATACTGGATAATCTATGGGTCGGATGAATCCTGCATCTAACAATTTTTTTGAGCTCCATTTTTACCAGTAAAGTGATTTGAGGGTGCATTTTTCAAAGTTTTTGTCTAACAGGTTTTGCATCTGGATACACCGCTAAGTGATGGACCACAATCTCTGGATCAAGCCTTGGCATGTCAAGCATAACTCCATGTGAAGTTTATTTGCCTCTCCCTTAGGAATGCTACTAGGAGTTCTTACTCTTTTGATAATAGTGATTCCGAGTAGAATGTGATATGCGGAGTCTCTTCTATTCCTAGGTTGACAAGATTGCATTTTTCGGCCAAAACTGCTAACTTTTCCTGATGAATAGCTCTTAGAGGAAGATTGAATCCTTCATCCTCAGGTACCTCAAAGAGGTTTTCACCATTGGATACGTCCTTTCTTTTTACTTTTTTCTTGTCAGAGAGTGCCACAGTGTGGTTTTCACTCGAGGACCTTGATATAATTCTTAGTTTCTCACTTTTGCAAATGAAGGATTCAATCTTTTCTCCGTAATAAGCCTGTGTGTCCAACTCCATTATAAACCCTGCTTTATGATCTCCATCTGGAATGTTATCCCTCAATCCCATGAATTCTGAGAGTGCTTCATCATTTTTGAATGTATTGAGAATCGGTGGTCCTCGTTGGTCGTGGTCGATGATTTGGGGATAGACTAGGCAGAGCTCATGATTTTGATGGTCAGCTTTGAAAGATAAGGTACTAATCATACATAGGGTAGTGTCCTCAAATAACCTAGGTAGATTGGTCATGGTATCTTCATCATCACTACTGCTATAGACATTGGTTATATCAAATGTATAGTTGTCTAGGGCACGACCTGTAGATACTAGTAATCATAGTTCTGCTACTTTTGGCTAACGAGGTTTATTAACCACTCTAATCGAAGGACTTCAGCCACGTATGGTTATACTCAGAGGGGTACATCCAAGGCCAAGATTTTTTATTGGTCACATCTCGAGCATGATAGGTATTATGAGCCCATTGTCGTTTTGTCCAAGTCTTTGGTTTCTATCGTAGCCCATTGCAAGCATCATTTGTAAACCCTTGCTTTTGTCATCCATTGGTAATTCAGGTGCTAGTATTTCATCCTGATAAAGCATATGTGATGGATCTTCCTCAATAACTTCTCATCCAAGATCTCCCCATTTTGTGAAGGTGGGATAGTTTTCAAGAGGCATTTGGGATGTGGAAGCTTCTTTTATTTGCAGACATCCCCGTGATCTAGGAGATTTTGGTAACTCTCCTACCACAAAAGCAGTATTAGGAAGCTTGTAGTTTCCATAGCCATCATCTTGGATTTATGTCTGAAATGGTGGGAATGGCGGGTGTCTCTGTCTCAGAAGTGGATGTGAGGGTGGCAGGATCAATGTATGATGTGGATGGGTCCTCATCATTTTTTGGTACTTGGGGGATTTTGTAATATTTTGCTTCAAGATTTTTGCAGTATGAAAAAGGTTCAGGATGTCCATGGATGGTAACTTCTTGTCCGTTATGTGTAAATTTCACACATTGGTGGAAGGTTGGTGCTACTGCTTTCATCGCATGAATCCATGGATGTCCTAGGAGGATGTTATATGGAAAATCAAGGTCCAAGACTTGACAAGTGGTTTCCATGAGAGCCGAACTTACTTGAATAGGGAGTTTAATCATGCCTTGAGACACTCTTTCTTGATCAGCGTATGCTCTTATTGTGATGCCTTTCCTTTTGTCAATGGAATCTTCTAATATTTTCAACTGCTTGATGAGGCCAAGAGAACTGATATTCAAACCCGCACCTCCATCCACCAGGACCCTTTTGATTTTTCTCTTATTTACAATGGCTTCCAAGTGAAGTGCACGGTTATGAGACGGTTGGGCAGGAAATCTTGGTCAGAGAATGTAATGAGATTAGGTGTTATGATATTTCTAGCCATAGCTTGGAATTGCTCCGCATCGAGATCTGTGGGGACAATTGATGAGGCTAATGCTTCCTCAAGGATCTTTTTATGAGCTGATGATATTTTTAACAACTCCATGATGGAGATGTGTGTTGGCCTTCTCTTAAGTTGGTCTACAACATTGTAACCATGTGGAACAGATCTAGATGAAGGGACTCTATTTGGTTGGGATGATCCTATGATGGTGACTTTGTCGCCTCTTGTGGTGACTCCACAATCTTCGACATGGGCACCCTTGATGGTGATGACCATGTAGTCTTCATTTAGGGAGGCAACGACTGATTCATAAATATGATTTACACTGCCCTTTCCTTTATCTTTATTATTCCCTTTGTTGCCATGATTCGGCATCGAATTCGTGTATATCGTAAGGTCCTGATTTCCCGTAGGTTGTTCCATGTTTATGATTCTCTTATTAATGAGATCTTGGATGATGTTTTTGAGTCTCATGTAACTGTTTGTGGTGTGGCCTTTGATTTTATGAAATTCACAAAGTTGATTCTCGTTGTACTAAGGAGGTTTGACATCGGGTTCTTGGTAATTCTCAAATGTAGGAGGTTGGATGAGTTTTTCGTCTATCAACTTTTTCATGATGTCCTCAAGTGGTTCCCCCAAAGTAGTGTATTTTTGTTTGGGATAAGTTTTGCATTGAGGTGGTCCTCTTTGGTCATTGAGATTATTGATGGTTGGATTGTTGTTTGGATGGTATGTCGTGTGATGATTGTTTTGGTGTTGTGTTTGACTTTGTGGTGTGGGTGTATTTTGGCGTGGACCAATAATGACCACCTTGGCGTCAACGATGCCATCATTAGTGATATTTTTGTTCCTTGCCCAGGTGCAAGGTTTATCATTGTAATTTGATGGTGGGTGGTTATTTTGTTGTTCGTGATATGATGTTGATTCAGTGGGTTGAGTCACAAGGGCTCTTTCGATGCTAAGCGCTTTGGGGATCAATTGATCATATGTGGTGATACCCTGAACCTTGAGATGAAATTCCAAACGTCCTTCAAGGTTAGCTATGATGGTGCAAACTTGTTCTTTTGGCATGGTCCACTTGCTCCGATTGGCCTTGGATCACCATCGTTGAAGGAATGAAGTGAAAGATTCATTCTTTCCTTGTTTTAAAGCATAGAGTTCTTTGAGGCTAACATCCATTGCAATGTTGCATGCATAATTTTTAATGAATGCGTCTCTAATTTCTTGGAATGTTCTAATGCCTGAAGGTAAACGAGAGAACCATTCTATAGCAGGGTCTACCAAGCTCCTAAGGAATAGTCGCATCAGATAAGTGTCGTCATATGCGACCTCCATACAATGAACCTGGAATTCCTTGATGTGATCTTCAAGGTTTCCCATCCCTCGATATTTGTCAAATTTGGGGATTTCAAATCCCTTAGGGAATGGTTTCATCTCTAGGCTCTTATCAAATGGATAGGGACACAAGTTGCTTGGTGTTTTTGTTATTTGCCTAGATTGCATATCGAGCACTTGTTGTGAAAGCAACCTGATTTGTGCTATTACATCATTTTGTAGATCAGGGGGTGGGATGAAAGTGTTTTGGGATGTTTGAATCGTGGGTTGGATGGGTGGGTTGGTCGGCGTGTTGTTTGATGGTATTTGTATGTTGTGTCAAGCGAGGTAGGCTTCCACCTTCTTTTGTATGAACAACGCTTGTTGTTGATCTTGTTGTTGCTACACTAAGATTTGTGCTTGTTGTTGCACTTGTTGTTGTGCTTGTTGTTGTTCCAACAACGCTTGTTGTTGGGCTGCCAATTGTATTGCTTCTTGTTGTTCCTGATATTCCTTTAATGTTTGTTAATATGCTTGTAATTGCATTGCTTGTCTTTATGCAAGAAGTTGTGCTTGATATTAAGCTCTTTGTGCCTGATATTGAGCTTGCACTTGTGCGGCTTGTGCTTGTGTTGCTTGTGCTTGTGTTGCTTGTTATTGTAGTAGGGTTTGCGTAGCCTTTTGTGCTTGTAATGCTTGTAATGCTTGAGCAGCTTGGGTGGCTTTTTGTTGTTGTTGTTGTAATAACGCTTGGGCTTGTTGTACTTGTAATGTGGCTTGTGCTATTTGGGCGGCTTGTACAGCTTGCTAAGCAGCTAGTTGTTTGGATTTTTTTTTCTGAAATTGTTGGTATCCTCTTTGAAAAGCAGCTTGCAATGCTACATCCTATTGGCTTGATGTTGTGGAATTTGGTGGTGGTGGGGGTGGAGGTGGATTTGGAATGGTATTCATGAGGGTGGTATTGGTGTTTTGCGTGATGGATGGTGTTGTTGATGTAGTTAGTCCTTGGGAGATCATGTTTTGTGATGTTAAGGGGATGTTTGATGATGTTGCATTTGTTTGTGTGTTTGTCGTTTGTTGTTGCGATATCAATGACAAATTTTGAGTGTTTGGTACGATGCTTTGATTGATATTTGGGATAGTGATTTGATTGATATTTGATAGAGGGGGAAGCCCTAAACCAAGGAGTGATGTGGATGATGCTAGTAATGGTGGAAGAGGTGGAAATGTGAGAGGTGCAAGTTCTGTTGAAAATGTTGTGGTGTCAAAGATGCCCCCTGATACAAACATGTCTCCTTCCTCTCGTGAATTTGTGAGGAGAGGAATTTGAGGTGTTGCGCTAAAAAATGTTGATGATGGATCACAACGGAAAGTGAGAGGAACATTTTTTTGTGATGGGTTTTCAAGTATGTTTTGTTCCATGGTGGCATTTGCATCCAAGTTTTGATTATTAACAAGGAGGTGTGCTTGAAGAGCTTGGAGAATTGTATTTCCCTTATTAACATTGGGTTGGGTTGGAGCAATAGATGTTGTGATTTGCGGAACGTTTTACGTGATGCTTTGGGATGGGGGTGTAGATGAGATGGGAATGGTGGATGATATTGGAGGAAAAGATGTCTCCACTATGGTGCTCATGTCAAAATCTAACGGCAATTTGGCCCCTTGCTTTGCTAGTTCGAGCATGTATAACAAAGGGTTAAGCTTCATCATGATATTGACGATCTTATGGTTTTTAGGATTTTGTAGCATTTCAGTCATGAGTCATGAGTCATTCCAAAGATAATATCTTCTCCTTGGTTTTCCTCTTGTGAATTTTGCAATGATGTTGGAAGGTCAACTGTGAGGTTTCCAAACCTAATGAGATTCATTTCAAGTGTTTTTTGGTTTAAATCACTTGAAGCGGGTGTTTCTTTGTTGGCTTCCATGCTCTTCTTGTATTGAGATTTGGTTTGAACCATAAAACAAGGATCAATTTCTAAGAATGGAGATGAATCTCTTGATTCTTATGGATTGATCTTTATTTTATGTCTCAAAGTGGAAAATTTTAAGATATCTTAAGGATTGAAAGGTGATATGATAATGATGTAAAAGATGGATGGTGTGGATGTTATGATCTTTTGGAAAATCTTGAAGGAGATACTAGACTTTTAGGACTTTCAGATATGTTTCAAATTTTTGATTTTGAGATTTGTCCTTGATTTATTTTGATTTGGATTCGAATTTTGAATAAATAGATCCTAAGATGTTTGGATGATTACCTAAGGATGAATTTTCTCAAATGATGATATTTGAATATGTGCTAGGAGAAGGATGCATCTACCCACACCTATCCAAACAAGATGATAGTTTCACTAAGCATATGAGGAAGGATTCATCTACATATACTAAGCTAAACAAGGTGATTTTGATGACTTTTGACTAAGCCTATGTAGAAGGATACATCTACACATTCCTAGCCAAATGTGATTTTGATAATGTTTTCAAGGATTTAGTCTCAATGATTTTGATGATTTTTTATTTTGCCAGAAAGCCTAGTATTAAGGATGATTTCAATATTTTCAAAAGATGATTGTGAGATGATCTTAGTTTTGATGTTTTGACAGATGGATGAAAAGGATTTTTATTTGATTTGATCCTAAGATGAACCTAAAAAGACACTTTGTTTGCCTAGACCTAGGTATTAAAGAACAAGCTTTTCTCTAAAGAAGATGTTCAAACTCTCTGAAAAGATTTGGGTTTTGGCAGTAATAGAATGAATACAAACCAGGATTGTTCCTTGAGGCCTTCTTGTAAAATTTGAAAATCATTCTTTGTCTGACTTCGTATAACATAGAGAGACGTTCTTGACGGGCTATCAGACTAAGGGCTTTCACCTTCAGTTTCTTGATCTTGATCTTTCGTGAAATCATTGGAGACACATGTGTGAGGTCCAATTATTTTTTAATCTTTGCTTAATGGATTATTTTTACCACAAACACACTCTTGATTAGATTTTTAATCTAGATTTCCAATGTCCTAATTCTCTTTCATCCCACAAAGTGCATTATGCAGAAATCAAGGAAATCAAGGCAAAGGTTACCTAAAGTTGACTTTAGTAGAAGCAAATTGAGATGAAATCCAAATGTTCAGAAGCCTCTAAGGATACAAATCCCAAGGGCAAGCAATAACATGTGAATTTTTTCAAGGATATTTGCTTCTCCTAAAGGGTTTGAGATTTGATGCTTCGTTGAATGTTTGTTTCGATATTTTTTGATAAACACACTATGTTTTCAAACTAACTCACAAGCAATATAACATCCTAGCTCAATTGGTACATTTTTCTTGGTGGGCTTGCCTCATGCCCTTCGTAGTAGAAGAGATGACTTTACATGCAACTAAGGACAAAATATAAAGGTATGTTAAGAATGAAGTCTTAACCTCTATATTTCAACCAAGATCAGACATGGCAAGTAACTTCTTGGAATCTAAGTTCCAGTGCACCACTTTGATAAACTCGTTGGATGGACTAGTTTGCAACTACAAACAAGGTTCTTAATGACACAACATCGGGGACATGGCACCTTGCGAGTGTCTAGCAAGCCATTAAAGGCTTTAATCAATCCTACTAGGGGCTCTTATATGTTTTACGGTAGTACCCCATTCTGAAAGACACTGTACGGCTAAGGCCTACATACCATGAGGACTTGATAGTTTAGTCTTATCCATTTATATACCGACCCAAATGAAAAACCGGTTGGAGTCACCTTCGAGTTCTCCTTTCGGATGTGTCTCTTAGGCAGGCCCCTCTAAAGGTGACTCAAAGCAATAAAATGCATTTTAAGTGTTTCTCTTGCACCCAAGATCACACGAAACGCAAGGGGAGAGGATATGTACTCAAAATGCACCAAAGAAAAAATCACACAATTCAGACACTTTTTCATTTTAGCCTCAAAGCAATGATGAGTTCATTTTAAAGCACCAAGACGAAGTGTGAAATTTGTCTTGTTCAATTTTTAAATCCAAAAACCAACTTTACTAAGTTTGTGTCCTAAAGTTCGTTTTAATCCTTTTGTCATAAAATGGAAATGTTCTTTTTAGAATAAAAAAGGTTTCAAGTTGATCTAAAACAGAAAACTAAAGTGTATAATGGAAGCCCTCTAAAGCATTTAAAAACACTTTGTGAATTTCAATTTTTTTTTATGCTTAATTCTCTTAAATTTCGAGATTCGGTCAAAGATTGCTTCTAATCCTTTAATGTTGTAAATTCTTTGTGCAAATGAAAATCCTCCTCCTTGCTTTTCCTTCTTCACTTTCCTTCCTTTGTTTTCCTTCGTTTGTACCTCCTTCGTTAGTCTTTGTGCCTTCTTTGCTTTCCTCGTTTTCATTGTATCTTGTTTTCCTTTATACCTTCTTTGATTTCATTATCCTTTGTTTGCTTTTGTACCTCGTTTTCCTTTCGCTTTTCTTCCTCACTTTCCTATTCCATAAAAAGAAAAGAAAATCATATGAGGATTAGAACATTAAATCCATTTTGATCACTAGCTCCACACAATAACATGATTTCAATTTGAAAGAACAAGTGATTTGGATGATCAAAACTATTTATAAGCGGACCATGTTTTTGATATTGAGTGCATGGAGAAGGTACCACTTTTGTTAGATCTACTCTTTCTTCACATTTGATATTGACAAAAGGCACTAAGCCCATAAATCAACCATAAATCTTATAAAAGCATCATCTCCATCTTAAATGTTCAAAGAATAAAAAATGATATAACAAACTTTTACAAGTCCATAAATCTTATCAATAATAAACTCTTTCTAAAGGAATCACCACAAATTCTAAAAACAATGATTTATAACATCAAGCTAATTGTATCAATAAGCCAACTTCAAAGAATAAATCCCTCAAAAGGCATTATCACCAATTTAAACTTTAGCTATGACCATAATGATGAACAAAAAACAAAATAGTTTATAACATCAAGCTAATATCCTAAGGGAATATTGAGTTGAACTTGTGAGCGAATCTATTCAAATCATCAAATTAGAAGAAAACAATAAATGACACATGGCACAATATATTGTTCAGAGTAGACACCAACTGCGCGTGCCTTGAGACTTTAAATTTAGCTTTTGTAGTTTGGTGACCGGTTGTTGAACCTTGCACGATATTTTCTTTAATGAATTTGTTCAACAACTCCGTTGATAAAAGAGTCCCCTGTATTTGAAACACACCGATCTTTTCAATGGGATTAGTCAATTTGGAAACATTAGTGATATTAATGATGGACAAAGATCACAATCTATTTTATCCAGATACATTATGAGGGAAACCTTATTTGACAGGGACGAAACATACTAAAATAAAAAAAATTATGTCTCATTAACATATCTAATGTCTATACTATAAATAACTAGGAGCCCATGTATGGTATCTGAATGCTCAGACAATTACTGACAACTATCTTGATCTTATGCAGATACAACTAAATCGCTTTGTGGAATTCTACCTCAAAATGTAAACATGAAAACTATTAGGAGAACTGCTGAATCTGAGTTTACTGTTGTGGATGCAGTGACCATGGAGAAGGAAATCTATGAAATATTTAATAGTAAAAGTGTTTATATTAACCTTTGTCAATAAATTGCACACAACCATGTTTATCTACTGCGGCCAGTACGTGTGAAGGACATAGAAAAAATTCATTGAAAAGGCGTTCAAATTTATTGCGCGTGGCAGGTGAAAAATAGAATTCCACAACCTTTATTAAAATGCCATGATTGCAGGAGTTGCACAAAAAGATGAAGGTATATATATATATAAAAAGAACTCAAGCAAATGCATTTGTCAAGCGTACAAAACAATAACATAAAAGTTTCATTTATTTATTACAACCAAAAGGTGTAAAGGACACGCCTAAAGTCATTTTTAAAAGCTTTTAAAAGCACCTGTAAAGCCGAACTCTTAGCATCGACCTGCAACTTTTGATCATATATTATCTTATGGAATGTATCAATTGCAGGATATGCGTAAATTTTACTGGTATGAGGAGGTTTCAAGCAAGGGCTATTAGCAAGGATGAAGTTTGAAGGATTCACTTCCACCATGCCTACTATGCAAAAGAAGTGATAGCTGGTAAGGCTCCTCTGATCCAAGAATGTTGCTACTGAATGGCCAAAACTTTTGGGATTAACAGTAACAGGGATGCTCATTTTAACATGACACCAATGTTACTACGCAGGCCTAGAAACGTTGAGAATGCATTTGTATTTTATTTGTATTTGTCTCTTCTAGCTGTGATGAAGTGTCAAATAGGATTCTATGATATGACGCGGTGCAAAGAAAGCAGCCAATTAAAGACAGTTCAAAGAAGAAAAATGTGTACTCAAAGAAGGCTCAACATACATTTTGATCTTGAACAAAAACCAAATCTGGTCTTACCAGAACCATTCAAATGAAATCATAGAAAAGCTAATACATAGGTGAGAAATAACGTATGACTATCACCAACACATCTGACGGAGCAATCAAAGCAACACCTGAAATCTCAACTTGCAGACTCGATCTCAGCACTAAAGGAAATTGACTCGAAGCCTATCAAATTGGCTAAACATGACATGGCTTGTCCTTTGAAGTCTAATCATGGGCGATGTTTGAATTTTGAAGACACAGCTCCACCTTCTCATTAATCAGTCACCTACATTGTGATAAAAGGTCGTATGTCTTGAAGATTTCAAAGATGCCAATCTTTTCTTGGTTTCCTAAAAGAAATTACAATGAACAGATTAAAAAAATAAAAATAAAAAAATGTAGAGTTATTGTCCAACAGATGCTCTACAATATGTCTTTAGTGTGTCATGTTACGCACTTTTTATCTATAGTGGGTTGCTATGCATACCTTAGACATGAGGAATGCATATGAAAGTGCAGGTATAGGCACAAAAATCTGCAAACTCTGAACTAAGTGAATCATGTGCAGATGAAAGCTACTGGGTAGAGTCAATAGAAGCAGATTCAAAGATAACAATAGATTCAAAGATAAAATCAATAAGATTTGCACATAATGGATTTGTTGACCAGGCTTTTGAAACTTTTAAGCAAATGTTAATGGCTGATACAAAAGCCAAGTTTGTCAACAAGGCTTCATAGCATTCTCAAAACTTCTATGCAATTAGCATATATGACATATACAAGTGGGTGCGTAAAGATCTTTGCTGAAAGAGAATAATATTACGTTCCTGACAAATGCAGTTTATTACTTCTAAAAAGAATAAAAATAAAAACTCTTTGCGTATCCAAAGATCTCTTTAAAAAAGTAAGATTTTCATATTGCATTCAAAAAGAAAATACATAGAGGAAATAATAGTCTCTCTAAAAAGTAATGCTTCCTCTAATAAAAAAAATGTGGATGTATAAGAGGCTACACATTAATCATTAGTGATAATTTTCTAATAAACCAAATGCCCATTAAGAAGATAACTCATATGCACAAAATGATAAATGTGTAGGACAAGCTTGAGCCCTCCTTCTAGCGCCAAATGTAGGCATCCATAAAAATCTGCAAATACTAAACTTCAAGCATGGATTAGTATTTTACAAAGATCTATCAAAATACCCCTATGAAATAATGCAAAATGTTCTCTAACATGGTAACAAAACAAACCAAACTGAAATCATAAGAAAACCATAATGCATACCTATTCCATATTGGATTGGTGCTATTGTAGAAAATAGCCCTTTCCCAATCCTGATTGAAGCTCAAGTTGATGAAATGCCAATCGTGAAATGCCAATGTTGAGTGGAGGATATGTCAGAATTTAAAATTCTGAGTGAGCGACATGTCAGAATTTAAAATTATGAAAATGTTGAGTGGAGGAATATTCCTCCAAGATGCCACGTTGAAAGAAAATAGGGATTTTAATAAATCAATAAATTGATTTATTTGTGCAAGTGGATGGTTGGGTTAATTTAATCAGGATTAGATTAACCTAATGATGATTAGGGTGTTTAACCTTTATGACTTAAATATTTGATTTATTTAAATCAAAAAAGGATGAAATATGCATTTGGAGATTTAATTAAATAAAGTTTGGTTTATTTAATTAAAGGGATTAATTTATTTAATTGAAAGGTTAATGTTAACGTTTGTTTAATTTTAAATTTATGACCTTAGGAGATGGAAATTAATTAGATTTCCTGATGAATGGATGAAGGTGAACTTGATTAATTGACGAATGGACCTAATGCATGATGTTAATTTTGCATGTCTACACTCTCAAATAGGTATGCCTTCGGTGCGATCTCCTACTGATGATTGTGGTCTCGCTGACAGACAGGTGCCATCGGTGTGATCTCTCACCGATACTGTTGGTCTCACCGACAAATAGGTGCATTTGGTATGAACTCTTAGCAATAATGTTTCTCTCGTCGATAGGAAGGTACTTTTGGTGAGAAATCTTGTTGATGGCTTTCCTCTCACCAACTGTTCTGTGATTGATGTGAACTCTTGTCGATAGAGGATATCTCGCTAATGGATTACTATTCATTGTGAACTCTTATCAATAGTGAAACTCTTGTCGATAGTTCTACGATGGACATTGGTGAGATGTCTTAACGACAGCGATGGTCTTGCCAATAGTTTTGTGATGGACATAAGTGAGATGTCTTGCCGATAGAGTGACTCTTGCCGATGGTGGTGACTCTTGCCAATAAGGACAGTCAGACATTGTGGCATTGGGGAGACACAATCTAGTGTCTCACCAACATGCAATATAGTTGAACATTTGACCGAATGACTATCTGATGTGGTATGTTTTTAACCATTCAGAAAAGCAGAATGAGAACCGTTGGTAGTTGAACAGTTGCGACTATTCTTGTGTGGAAAATGAATAGACCGTAAGTGTATGGATTTCTCTTTGCAATGGTGGATGACTGTGTTTTTTTGTTCGATGAGTGACAGTGTTGTTCGATTGAATACGGATTGATCTGTGTAAGTTCATTGGATGTTTCTAAGAGAATTTTTGCACAAGGTTGATCATAAAATTATGCTGCTATAAAAATTGACATCAGAAAGTGAAGTCGATCTCTGTATGTAATTTTTGGTTACTGTAATACAAAGAGGTTTTTCTTGGTGTGGTGGGTTTTTCTCCCATAAGGGTTTTCCCACATAAATCCGATGTCCAATTGTGTATGTCTTCATTTCTCTTTTCTGTTATTCTTTTCAAGTGTATCTTATTGAACTATAATTGCAAAATTTAAACTCATATCTGCATTCTTCCCTGAGTTTTTGGCATTAGGAGAGTTTGTTCCACACCTAAGCTTTCCTTACAAGTGGTATCAGATCCTGGCCAATTGTGTTATCCTTGTGGGTACGTTGGGTTTTTTGTGCCAATTTTGTTCAGTGGGAGTCTTGTAGAATTCTAGTAATTCAAATTACAGATTAAGATGGCAAGCACGTCAGGAAAGATTGAAATTGAGAAATTCAATAGCAGTAATTTTGAGTTGTGGAAACTCAAAATGGAAGATTTGTTGGTTGATCATGATCTTTGGCTTGTTGTGTCTAGAACGAAGCCTACAGGCATGAAGTAAGAGGATTGGGACCTCACAGATTGAAAATAAAAGGGGCTGATAAGGCTCTATTTAGCAGACTCTGTTCTTCTAAATGTTCATGAAGAAAAGACAAGATATTATTTGTGGAAAAGACTGGTAGCTATTTATTTGGGCAAGTCCTTGGTGAATAAGTTGTTCTTGAGGAAGAAGTTGTACTCCTTGACAATGTAGGAAGGAGCATCTGTTACTGATCATTTGAATGCTTTCAACATGTTGATTGCTCAGTTAGCATCTGTGGGTGTGAAGATTGATGAAGAAGATCGTTGTATGCTATTGTTATGTTATTTTCTAGATACTTAGGATCACTTGGTGATGGCTATTGGGAGTACTACTTCCTCTTTTAATATGGAAGATATTGTTGCTTCTTTGTTATTAGAAGAGATGAGAAGAAAATCTTCTGAGATGGTGAAGGAGGCTCTTGTTGTTTGAGGAAAATTGAAAGAAAAAGGCAAGAAGAAGGACAAGAAGTCCAAATCTAAATCAGAGGGGAGATCAAAGTCTCCTAGTAAGAATTCTGAGGTAAAGTGTTGGAATTGTGAGCAATTTGGTCATGTCTGAAAGGATTGCAAAGAGGAGAAAAATAAGAAGAAGAAGTATTCTTCTGAAAATGATTCTTCTCTAAGTGATTCAGACACTTTCATTGTAGCCTTGGCTACATAGGCATCAAATGATGTTTGGGTGATTGATTTTGGAGCATCTTTCCACATGAAATCTCATAGAGACTGGTTCACTAAGTATGAAAAATATGATGGTGGAAGGGTGTATTTGGCAAGCAATTCATCTCTAGAAATAGTTGGTCGTGGAAGAGTCAAAATTCAATTCCCTGATGGAAGAGTGAAGGGAATCAATGATGTAATGCATATACTAGATCTGGCTCAAAATTTACTTTTTGTTAGTAAGTTGAATGATGTTGGAGTGCAAGGCACGTTCTCTAGAAATGGCTGCAAAATGACTGGAGGCTATGGTGCTAGCTAGGGGTGCTCGTATTAGTACCTTGTATAAGTTGGATGCATTTGTTGTGCAATGCAATAGTGTCTCTGCAAAGTCACAGAAGGCTACTCATGGAGAAAAGGAGGAAAAAGTTCCTGATAGTGCAAACTCTATGGAAGTTAAACTTCCAGTAGAAAATACTATGCTCTAGCATCATAGGCTAGGCCACATTGGAGAAAAAGGTTTAAAAACTTTGAAAAATAAAAACCTAGTTGAAGGGCTTGATGATTGTAACCTCGAATTCGAGTTTTGTGAACATTATATATATGGTAAACAACACCGTGTTTCATTTTACTCCGGTCCTCATAAATCTTCTGGTTTACTTGATTGCATTCATTCTGATGTTTTTGGTCTAGAAAATGTTCCTTCTTTGTCTAAATCAAGATATTATGTATCACTCATTAATGATTATTCAAGAAGGGCATTTGTTTATTTTTTGAAAAGTAAAGTAGAAGTGTTTAGTCGTTTTAAGGAATTTAAAAATCTTGTGGAAACTCAGACTAGAAGAAAAATAAAATGTTTAAGGACTAACAATGGCGGTGAGTTTTGTTTTGATGAGTTCGAAAGGTACTGTAAAGATCATGGAATCAAAAGACAAAACTACACCCTACACTCAGCAACAAAATGGAATTGCTAAAAGGTTCAATAGGATAGTGATGGAAAGAGGACGAAGTATGTTGAGCAGTGCTAGCTTGGAGGAGAAGTTCTAGGCTGAGGTAGTTGTAATAGCATGTTACTTAATAAACCATTCTTTGAATTCCGCTCTTGTTGAGAAAACACCTTTGGAAGCATGGTCTAGAAAGAAGCCCTCTCTGAAACACATTTGTGTCTTTGGCTGTGAGGCATATGCATATGTGTCAAATGAAAAAAGGTCTAAATTAGAAAACAAGGCTATCAAATGTATTTTAATTGGTTATAGTGTTGGCATAAAAGGATACAAGCTTTGGAATCTTGATATAGAGAAGGTTTTGTATAGCAGAAGTGTTATTTTTCGTGAGCTGAAGCCTTCTACTTTGGATCTACAATTAGAGACAAAATCAAAAGATAAAAAGGATGTAGTTGAAATTCCTCCAACATCAAATAAAGAGGAATTGAAAATTCAAAATGTACTTGAAACTGAGGAGAGCTCAAGTAGTTTTGAGAGTTCTGAAGAAGTAGATCAACCTCAGCCTTAGCCTATGAGGAGGTCAACACATAAAAGAAAGCAACCTAATAGGTATGGGTTTTCTTTGTTAGATTCTACTTGTGCCTATGCTTTAATTTCTAGCACTGATGAGCCTAGGACTGTGAAAGAGACATTTAGAATGTCTAATTCAAACTCTTGGTTGGAAGCCATGAATGAAGAAATGGCATCATTAGAAAAGAATGATACTGGGAGTTTGGTGCCATTGCCTGAAGGCAAAAAAGTTGTTGGCTGCAAATGGGTATTTAAAAAGAAAATAGGTCTGGATGGCAGTATGGAAAAGTATAAGGAAAGTTTGGTTGCGAAGGGGTATTCCCAAGTAGAAGGAATTGATTATGGAGAAATTTTTTCTCCTATAGCTAAGCTAACATCTATCAAATTTCTTTTGTCACTTGTAGCAACGTATGACTTAGATATTGAATAGATAGATGTGAAGAAAGTATTTCTTCATGGTGACCTTGAAGAAGAAATTTACATGTCCCAGCCTGAGCACTTTGTAGAAAAAGGTAAAGAAAATCTGGTTTGCAAGTTGAAAAAATCTCTATATGGATTACAAAAATCTCCTAGAATGTGGTACCAGAAACTTGACACGTTTGTTTTGTCATTGGGATTTGTAAGATCAAAATTTGATCATTGTGTGTACTACAAAGCTGAAAATGATTGTGTTCTTATTATTGCTCTCTATGTTGATGATATGTTGTCCATAGGCAATAGTAAGTTAATGATTTCTGATCTAAAATCTCAATTGTTTACAAAGTTCAAAATGAAAGATCTTGGTGCAGCTAGGTATATTCTAGGAATGGAAATAACCAAGGACAGAGAGAGTAGAAAATTTTGGCTCAGCCAGAGTAAGTATATTGATACTGCTCTGGAGAGATTTTGTATGACTGATTGCAAGTAGCTAGTTGTTCCAGTTTTGCAAGGAATGAAGCTATCTATTGAAGACTATCCAAAATCTCCTATTGAGATAGAGGACATGACCAGAGTACCTTATGCTAGTGCAGTTGGAAGTTTAATGTATGCAATGGTCTCTACAAGGCTAGACATTGCCCAAGTAGTGGGAGTACTTAGTCATTTTATGGAAAATCTTGGAAGGACACATTGGGATGCTATGAAAAGAGTGTTCATATATCTAAAGGGCACTTCAGAATATGCTTTATGTTACCATGGAAATTTGGTTGAATAACGGAGGACTCTCAACATTCGAGACTATGTGGATTATGATTGGGTAGGGGACATTGACAGCAGAAGATCCACCAGTGGATATATTTTCATGATGAATGGTGGTGCAGTTAGTTGGATGAGTAAGCGATAGGCTGTAGTCACTTTGTCCACTATAGAGGTAGAATACGTGGTAGTAACACATGCCTGTAAATAAGCATTCTGGTTAAAATGTTTGTGTTCTAACATTGGGTTTGATGCAAGAAAATTTACAATTTACTGTGATAGAGTGCTACTTTTTTGGTGAAAAATCCTACTTTCCATGCCAGGATGAAACATATTGATGTGCAGTATCATTTTGTATGAGATATGGTGGAGGATGGAAAGGTCTCTTTAGAAAAAGTGGATACTCTAGAAAATGTTGCAGATGCATTGACAAAACTAGTGAGCACAAACAAGTTCAGGTGGTGTGCTAGTTCGATGGGCCTTAGTGCCCATGAATTTCAATAATTTTGTTATGCTTTGGAGGTGTCAGTAAGATCTTCGTCAAGTGGGAGATTGTTGGAAACTGTGCCTCAAGCTTACTGACATGAAACTCCTGAAAGAAAAAAATCGGTGAGACTTTATGAATGTCTTGTCGACTAGTAGTTGTGTTCATAAGAGCAAAGTCACTGAGACTTTGGTTCTGTCTTGCCAATGGGTTGGTTCCTAGTGGTCATCGAGGAGACTCTTGGTGATAGAAGATATTAGGGAGACTGTCATATAAGTATGCCTTCAATGTGATCTCATGCCAATGACTGTGGTCTCGCCGACAAACAGGTGCCTTCAGTGTGATCTCTCACTGATATTGTTGGTCTGGCCGATAGATAGGTGCATTCGGTATGAGCTCTTAGCGATAATGTTTCTCTCACCGATAGGTAGGTACTTTCAGTGAGAACTCTTGTCGATGGCTTTCCTCTCACCAAATGTTCTGTGATCGGTGTGAACTCTTGCTGATAGAGGATATCTCACCGATGGATTACCGTTCATTGTGAACTCTCAGCGATAGCAAAACTATTGCTGATAGTTCTGCGATGGACATCGGTGAGATGTCTTAGTGATAGTGATGGTCTTGTCAATAGTTCTACGATGGACATCAATGAGATGTCTTGTTGATAGAGCGACTCTTGTTGATGGTGGTGACTCTTGCTGATAAGGACAGCCAGGCATTGTGGCATCAGGAAGACACAGTCTAGTGTCTCACCGACATGTGATACAGTTGAACATTTGACCGAATGACTATCCAACATGGTCTATTTTGGACCAATCAGAAAAGAAGAATGAGAACCATTGGCAGTTGAATAGTTGCAACTATTCTTGTGTGGAAAATGAATAGACCGTAAGTGTATGGATTTCTCTCTGCAATGGTGGATGATTGTGTTTTTCTGTTCAATGAGTGACATTGTTGTTTGATTAAATACGGATTGATCTGTGTAAGTTCATTGGATGTTTCTGAGAGCATTTATGTACAAGGTTGATCAGAAAATTATGCTGCTATAAAAATTGGCATCAGAAAGTGAAGTCGATCTCTGTATGTAATTTTTGGTTACTGTAATACAAAGAGGCTTTTCTTGGTGTGGTGGGTTTTTCTCCCATAAGGATTTTCCCACATAAATCCGGTGTCCAATTGTGTATGTCTTCATTTCTCTTTTCTGTTATTCTTTTCAAGTGTATCTTATTGAACTGTAATTGCAAAATTTAAAGTCATATCTGTATTCTTCCCTAAGTTTTTGGCGTTAGGAGAGTTTGTTCCGCACCTAAGCTTTCCTTACTAGACCCATATTCCCAAGGTGGCGTATGATTCCAAGATCACTAAACCTAGGCCATACAATCCAAAATCATTAATTTTTGATTGGTCACTTGATATATGTTGAGATTATCCTCAAAAAGATGCATTAATTAAGGCTTGTGGATGCAAAATAAGGCCAATTAAAGTATAAAGAAGCCCAATTAATTAATAAAATCCTAGATTAGTGTGAAAGTGTAAGAAAACACTTTACAACACCCTAAATAAGGCATAATTAAGTTTATTTAGTTCATAAGGGCCCAAACAAGTGTGAAAATGTAATGGATACATTTTTCTACACTACACTTATCAAATGGAATAATTTACCAGTTGAAGATGCCACATAGGAGGATGACTAGTTCATTTAGAAGCATCCATACTTGATTATCATTTATGATAATGCTTCTTTGAAGAGGGGGCACAAGCTATCTTTAATCTTATACATAGGGTTATGAGTACTTATTTTATGACTACCTTAACAATTAATTAAGTCATTATCATTAATATATTATTATTTAGTCGGCCTAAGTATTATATAGGGTTATCTAGGTTGACCCAAATAATATCTTAGGCATAAGTAGGGTATATATAGGAGGTAATGAATCTTATTTGATCGTAAAATTGTGAATTACATTCTCATTAGAGATATTTGGAGGTTTCCCCCCCCAAAGTGGCTTGTTATTCTCAGCTATTATCAAGTATTTTTCAATATATTTCATATTATATTATTCTCTCATACAAGTTATTTCAATAAACAAACTCTACTAAAGACTCGCCAATCAAGTTCACTTTTTTAGGTCTTTTTTCTTTCCTACTTTTGATTATTTATCTGTCTCCCTTCAAGTGATATGTTTTTGCTGAAAACCAAGTACAATAGGATCTTTATTTTTATTATCTTTCTTTTCCCCTAACTCTTACACAAGAACCAACATAACATTTATCTCGTTAACTTCTATCTAGGAATCTGGGCTAGTAATAAAGCCCACCTCATTTACATGAGCCTCAAAGTTCACCTAGTGTGAGTATTGTAACTCAAGAAGACTAGAGGGAGAAATTTTACCTTCATGTAGTGACTTTTATATATCCAAAGATGGAAGAGAAGGGGTTGACATTAGGATCGTAGGAGAGACCATCTTGTGCATCCATATTAACATCTATCCTTCCATTAAGAACATCCTTAAAGCTTTCATGAACATCAAATATGTTATGATAGTTTTTCTTAGATTTACCTTTGTCATCTCGAACAATTTTTTTTCCTTTTGAGCAAGATTTCATACGAATGAAACCATCATAAGCCATCCCAATATGTTACAATGAAGATTTTCCTTTTACCTTTATTTTTTCCATTTTCTTTTTGAGAAAACGAGGAGGTGCTCTAGCTCCCAATTGTTGATAATTTATCTACAAGATCCCATATTCATGGCATTTCCTACAATGAAAATGAAGGGCTTCATAGTCAATCTATTTAATCCAACTCATGCCACCCAATCTGATATCTAAGGATTCAAGTAATAGGTTATTTAGATTTATTTCAACATAGACCTGGAGAAAAGTAGCAATATTCCTTTCAAGGGTTTGGAGAGAGGACCCAAGTGGTTTCCCAATGATCATTTCTATAGATTGCATAATATCCAAGCACCAAAACTCCATTGGACATCTCAAGAGACAAATCCAAACTATAATTTTAGAGGGAAACTCCTCCATAGGATCAAACCACATATGCCAAAATTTGATAAAGAGACCCCTTGATTGTGGAAATAAGGTCCCCTTCAAAAATATTGTTTTGATTTGTCATCCTAGAAAAAACCACAAAAGTATCAATTAACTGCTAAGATGGTTTCCAAATCACCTTTAGGAGCCTAGTTGTTTCTAACTCAAACCTATAAAAGTGACAGATATTTGTAAGCCCATAAACTTGAAAATAAGAGCATGACCCAGGTCAAATAAAGAACATCATAATCCATTGACTCTATATTAATAATAAGTATAGGACACTCTTTACAGTTTTCCAAACATCCATTTTTCTTCAGTCTAGCCTTGACGAGAGAACCAAATCGAAAATCCTTGGTTGCATGCAAGAAAGCACAAACAACATTTGCATATGAGGATGAAAAAGTTTCATCCCAATTAAGCACAACTTTAAAGCATAGAATATGGGGGTCCTTTGGACCCCCACTAGTTACCATAGCAACAACCATTAGGGTTCCTAAGCGAAATATTCACCAATAGAAAAAAGGATAAAATATATATGAATGCAGTTCCGATGTAGATAAAAGGTAGGAAAATGATTCTCAAACTTTTATACTAGAAAATGGCAGCATAAAAAGACCCTAGACCAACATGCAAGGCTAAACCAGCAATAACTAGGTTGCTAGGGCACTCATGCTAGCCCATGCCTTGCACAAACCCTCTATCACTTTACTTCCCTTAATTATCTCTTTATTATTATTTTAATGATTATAATAATATAAAGTTTTAATTTATTAAATATATGATTAATTTAATAATATATTATTTAATTCTTGTTAATCAAAGTTAGTTATTTACAATATTGCAATATGTCTTTATTTTTTTATATTAACTTATAGAAAAAGGTTACATTTGTTGGCAACTCCAACCTCAGGCCAAATTTAAAAACCCTGAGGTATATTAACAAAATCCTCAAGAGATATTACAATCATTAATTACATCATCTATTAGGCCAAATTCAAAAATCCTGAGGTACATTAACAAAATCATCAAGAGATATTACAATCATTAATTACATCATCTATTATTCATACTTGTATATATATTGAAACAAAGCACGTGAAATTGTAAGTAGAGTTACCCCATGATTCCATTAGCCATATCACCTTCACTTCCTATTATATCCATTTCTAGTGCAAAATTCCATCCCACATTGTTGTGTGCCATTACCCCAATAGGAAATTTTAGAAACACAAACCCTCACTTCACATGGTGAATGCATGAGTCATCATTATAGTTTGTTATAGAGATGATGAATGAAACATAAGAAGGAGGCTCATTTGAGACATGAAAAAAAGGCAATAATTCACTATTAATAGAGAAACCTTATCTTAGGACTACCATATTGAGAATTGAGTTGAGTCTCAATCTCCACCACGATTTGATTAATGGCATTGACATCATTCTTGCAAATTCAATAGTTTGATTTTCCTCTAAAAGAACTCAAACAAACATTGTAGCAATGTTGATATTGACATAATGGTTAACTAAGAGAAACAATTTCTTTAATATCATACGAATGACATGCACCACTATAATAACTCACTCTAAAAACAATCTTAATTCTCAAATTTGAAACCTCTCCCAAAAATGATATATATCTCTTCTTTGTAAACAACCTAACATTAATATCAATTAAAACTGTGTTTGAGAGCCCTTTGCCAAGAAAGAGGAGTGAAAAACCTACAATATAATGTGGCCTATCTTCCCATAAATTCTAGGAATGAATTCACATTCATTGAAATGATAATCCATAGTTATAGTGTGTGGAGTGTCCTCTCAAAGGAAGCAAAGCTTCATGAAATAGAGACAAGCATTGGGATAATTATATATTTAAATCAATCCTTTCTATATGTATCATGTAGTAAGCAATATTGAAGTTGGTTAATGCATTTATTAAGCATTTCCCTCCCTTAACTCATCTTTGATAGAGGATTCTTCAAAATTATTTAGGATGGGTTGCATTTGATTTACTATTCTATATATTTTCCAATTTTTGGCCCATTTTCTTCTTTAGTGCATTAATGATAATACAAGAATTTGCTTCAATTTCCAATTTCTTAACATATCTTTACTTTATCAAAATTACTAATATTATTTTTTAATACTAACTTTTCTTCATATAATATTATTGATCTAACATCATTTTATTGATAGTCCATTATTAAATTTTTTAATATTCTTATAATTTAATATTTTTAATTTTAATTTCACAATCATAACTTAATATCTTATTTATATATTATTACCTTTTGTTATTTTTTTGATAACTCATATAATATAATTTATTATAATTCTATTAACATCCTTTTTATATTCTAAAAATTCACTACTAAAATATAATGTCTACAAATTTAATGCATGTCAACTTATTTTTTATATAATATTTATATCTAAATATTAATTTGTAATAATAATTATTTTTATCTTTGTGGGTGGTAGGGTGGGCTCCCGCCCCTCATTTGGTCACTCGGTAAGCCATCCTAGGGTGGACATGAGGTGGTGGTTGGGTCGAACAGGGTGCTCGTGGAAGTGGCATTGCCATGTCACCCCAAGTCTTTCTCAAATAGCCGAAGGGAGGAGATGGGATTATTTTAAGTTTGTCGCTCTTGAAAATAGCAGAAACCTTGGTGCATGATAGGGGGAATGTATGGCACACTATTCAAAGCACCGTTAGTGTGACACGTAGGGCACGGCAATCATAGAAACGAAAGCTGAAGGGCCGAGTGGCAACTCACTCCACACGAAGTGATAGTTGTATGTAGTCGGAAGGATGGAGGCCATAGATTATCTTCATGGCAAGGACGATATGCTCACTCTGCCATTATTCTGACTCGTGTGTGGAGGCCCGACTAAACATCTCATAGGTTTATTAAATGAAGTATGGTCTTCAAAATCTGGTATTGTCTTTTGTCTCTGTGCAGGGAACGACTATCAAAAGCTTTGCAAATGGCGAGGATGACGAAGTCGAAATTCATCATCCATATTTCAGCGGAAGGATTGGAAAGTTTTGGTGTCGACACACCAGTCTCTTTGGTGGCCACGGAGAGGCAGATAGCCTTTCAGGAAGTTACGGATCAGAGGTTAAAGTGAATTCTGCTTGAGGATGATTCGGTGTCAATAGTTGTTGTCAAAATAGTCCTAGGCAAAGAACACTTGGAAAGAAAGGAATTTGCCAGAGATAACGCTCATATCTCCTCTCGATTTTTGGCAGTGCTTTTGGACCTAGACACCCCAAAGGCGGAGGCTAAGGAGATGATGGTGTGTCTGTTTCGTGATGACTTGCTTGGAGGTCTTGAGAAGACATTAAAGGTGGCCTTCATAGGCAAAGGTATTTCGCGCCCTGCAGACTTGGCTCTCTTATGGGAAACAAATGATGTTGTTAAATTCTTCCCCTTCATCTTAGACATCAAAGGGCCTACACTGTCGAGGCACAGAAAGTTAGCAGATGTGGCTATGGATTTCTTGAAGAGAAAGTTGAAGCTTGTGCTGGAGGAGGGGCTGGAGTGGTTGGAAGGTTTCATAAGGTTTGCAGAAATAAATGGTTTCATGTGAGGCTCGGCCTCTATGGTTGAAGTTTTTTCAAGTTTTAATATATATTAGCTTGTCAAATTTTGGTTGGACTTTTAGTATTAGTGGCTCGTAAATTTCGTTATAAGCTGGATGAGGCTCGGCCTTCAACCTAAATATTTTGTATCAATGCTTTTAGTGGTTCATTCTTTGATGCTTGCAATGGGACTGCAAATGTTGAAATGATGAAATTTTGTCCTGGCTGGGAATGTTTTTTGTTCGGCTTTGAGTCCAGGATGGACCTTTTATCCCTGCTTAGCAAATGCATGTATACTTCTATAAAATCAATATAAAAACTACCTTGCGTATCAAAAATAAATAAAAATTATTTTTATCTTTTGATAAATAATATTTTTTTATTATAATATTAATATTTTTAATTTTAAAATCTATTGTAACATTATCTTACAAACTAACTCACTATATATTTATTATTATATAGTAAAACTAATAATGTTAATAGCTTCGGGGTTGACCCTGTAGTGCAATGGTGTGTTGCTCGGTAGTGGAAACACTACCTTTTGTGTTTGAATCCCTTAGAGTGTGGGAGATGGATCGAATTTTGGTGTTTGTGTCGGCAAGTTGCAATGGAGTTCTCAATGGTGCTTGTGATCAGGTGGAGGCTGGAGAATGTTGGCGGAGGTCATGGATTCTGTGATGGAGGATGATTCTATTGCAGGGTCAAAGATGGTGGAAGGTTACTAGTAGCAACATGGTTGGAGGAGAGACATTGGGAGGACGATAGCAAAGATGACTAACAATAGGATGGCAATGGTTGTAGTAATCACCAGTTGGGTGTTGGAGGTGATAGAAGCATCAAAGGTGTGGTGGACTACTGGTGTGAAGGAGGTAGTGGATGTAGGGAGGTGGAGGCAATAGATAAGAGTCAGAGGAGAGTCAGAGGAAAAGGAAGAGCAGAGGTGATGAGATGAGTAAGGAGTGGTAGGAGGTGAGGAGGAATAAGGAGGATGAAAGAAGGAGAGAAGGAGAAGAGAGAAGGAAGAGGAGAAGAGGAGGAGAGGAGGTGTAAGTAGATGGAGGAGGATGAGAAGAGGAGAAGAGGAGTAAGGAGGCAGAGGAGCGATGAGGAGGAGAGGAGGAAGGAGCAGTAAGGGAGACAAAAATGGAGGAGGATCGAAGGTGGTAGGAAGAAAGGAGGAGATATGGAGAGAATATCAGGGATGAGGTCCCCCGAATGTGGCCTCACTGGTTCATAGCTCCATTCAAAAGCATTCACCTATATCAAAAATAAAATAGAATAATGTTAATTACTTTATATTTATAACTCTACTACATTTCTATTAATATTCTTCCCATATTTTTATTAAACTATTGTTATGCTATTAATTACGTCGAAGGAATTCCCTATATGAACTTAAATGGATAACTTTCTGATCACGGTTCAAAATATGTTAGAATGGTGCAAGACCATTGAGAAAGACTTGACCATTCAACAATTTCAGCAATAAAAAAAACTAGCTAATATTAATAGATATATCACTACTTTAAAAGCTTGTTTTTTTAAAAATCAAATCTCTATATGCTCTCCCATTCTGAAGTTATATCACTACTTTAAAAGGATATTTTCTTTAAGAAACCAAATCTCTACATACTCTCCCATTCTTTTTAATTTATATTTTTTTAATGAAGCAAATATAAACATATAATCTATTGTACAAATCATAGCTTACTTTCATTACAATTAGTATTGTTTTAATTATTCAATTTTTAAGAAATTTCTATCTCTAAAATTAATGTAATTATATATTTTAAATTATTAATAAATATATTATGGTTATTATATCTACTTTCTATGTAGATGGATTACAAATTGTTTAACTTGATAATATTGCTAATTTTTTTTATTTCTATTGTTTAAATCATTAGTACTATTTTAATTGTTCAATTTTTAAGAAATCTCTCTCTAAAATTATTGTAATTACACCAATAATCAACACTAAAAAATTGTAGAGAAGGATGCAAGATCATTGAAATGATCTCAACTGTCAAATTTTTAATATCAACTATCAAATTTTTAAAATCTTTAAAAAAATATATAATTAAAAAAAATAGCTCATCCTTATCTAGTCTTAACTTTAAATTAAAAAAACATAGGATAAGAATTGTTTTTTTTTCTTTTAAACTTTTTAAACTTATATGTATACATATATATTACAAATTGACTTTTTATTTTTAAATAGGTTTCATTTTATTTTTCACTTTTTAAGTTTAGTATTAAATTTTTAATATAAAAGTTATA
>VDFB02109448.1:65681-87277 GCA_007258455.2 Sequoia sempervirens
AAAGCGTTCACCTATATCAAAAATAAAATAGAATAATGTTAATTACTTTATATTTATAACTCTACTACATTTCTATTAATATTCTTCCCATATTTTTATTAAACTATTGTTATGCTATTAATTACGTCGAAGGAATTCCCTATATGAACTTAAATGGATAACTTTCTGATCACGGTTCAAAATATGTTAGAATGGTGCAAGACCATTGAGAAAGACTTGACCATTCAACAATTTCAGCAATAAAAAAAACTAGCTAATATTAATAGATATATCACTACTTTAAAAGCTTGTTTTTTTAAAAATCAAATCTCTATATGCTCTCCCATTCTGAAGTTATATCACTACTTTAAAAGGATATTTTCTTTAAGAAACCAAATCTCTACATACTCTCCCATTCTTTTTAATTTATATTTTTTTAATGAAGCAAAGTATAAACATATAATCTATTGTACAAATCATAGCTTACTTTCATTACAATTAGTATTGTTTTAATTATTCAATTTTTAAGAAATTTCTATCTCTAAAATTAATGTAATTATATATTTTAAATTATTAATAAATATATTATGGTTATTATATCTACTTTCTATGTAGATGGATTACAAATTGTTTAACTTGATAATATTGCTAATTTTTTTTATTTCTATTGTTTAAATCATTAGTACTATTTTAATTGTTCAATTTTTAAGAAATCTCTCTCTAAAATTATTGTAATTACACCAATAATCAACACTAAAAAATTGTAGAGAAGGATGCAAGATCATTGAAATGATCTCAACTGTCAAATTTTTAATATCAACTATCAAATTTTTAAAATCTTTAAAAAAATATATAATTAAAAAAAATAGCTCATCCTTATCTAGTCTTAACTTTAAATTAAAAAAACATAGGATAAGAATTGTTTTTTTTTCTTTTAAACTTTTTAAACTTATATGTATACATATATATTACAAATTGACTTTTTATTTTTAAATAGGTTTCATTTTATTTTTCACTTTTTAAGTTTAGTATTAAATTTTTAATATAAAAGTTATAATTTTACTTTTAACAATTTTAATATAGTTTATGGGACCAAAGTATTCTTAAGGGTTGGATATATATATATATATATAATAAATCAATAAATTATGAATTGACTTTTTATTTTTAAATAGGTTTCATTTTATTTTTCACTTTTTAAGTTTAGTATTAAATTTTTAATATAAAAGTTTTTTTTTTAATACTATAGGGTTGTCCCCGCGACCCAGCCTAGCAACTCAACAACCCTTACCTTGGGTACCTGAGGTGAGCTAGGGTGATACGAGTTATTTTTTACTTTTAACAATTTTAATATAGTTTATGAAGATGCCTTCTAAATTGAAGATGAATAGAAGTCTAATCAAATGGCACCCACTACAGATAGGATTTTCCAAACTTAATTTTGATGGTGCATCCAGAAGGAATCCAAGTTCTTCAGGGGTAGGTGTTTGCATTAGAGACTCTTGGGGAAAATTGAAAGTACCTAGATCAATTCATATACCTCTAGGAACCAACAATATGGCAGAGTCAATGGTCATTCTTTACAGTTTGCGGTTAGCAAGACAACTTTAAATCAATAATATTCACATTGAAGGAGATTCACTAGTAATTATAAACATGTGTAAGGAAAGGCAATGTCATAATTGGCATCTAAGGTATATTTTAGAAAAGGTGTGGAAACTAATGGACGAGTTTGAACTATTCTAGATCTCTCACACATATCGTGAGGGGAACAAGCTTGTAGTTTATTTAGCAAACATGGGGTGTCAGAAAATAGAGTTAACTATAATGGAAAATAATGATGAATTAAAAGCCTTTCCTGATTTACAAGAAATCATAAATCATGAAAGTTTAGGCAATATGCTTTGAGTTTGGAAAGCACGAGCTTGATGTTAAGTCTCTAAGTGAAAAATAATTTCAATAATTTAGTTACAGGCTTATAGAGGAGGCATTCATTAAATAATGGGAGTCTAATCAAAGTTGAATGCCATAATCATAAGAGTCCTTATCTGTCTACAACATCAGTATTCTTCAGAAGACAAATGGGAGATTAAGATCTACATACTTTGCAACAAAATAAGAATGGAGTACTTTGGAAATGAGGAGTTCTCATTATCTACAGTTGGCTTTAGATAGACACGGGGTGGCAGTTGGTGAAGATTTGGCAGATGGTATCAAGAGACGAACCAATATACTGTTGACTTTGCTCAATCATGTTCATGTTGAACCAATAATTGTCTTTGCTCCTTAATTTTCTCATCATGTCCCCATTCCTCCAGTCTCTCATGCACAATTCCCATAGGTAGCTTACTCGCATTGTGTTCTTTTCTTTTTTTTATTAGTAGGACTATGCTCTATCGGCAAGACCTTGTTCTCTGCCCCAACAATGATTCGATGAGTATTCATCATCATGACATTGCTTGGTCAGCAACACTCCAAAGGTTGTCCCCGCAACAACCCAACAATTTGGTGTTAATGACTTATTCTATTGGCAGGATTTTACTCTTTTAGTGGGACTGTGAGTCGTGTCCCAACGAGAGGACAATAATTTTCCTTCATCGATGGGACTGGTGGTCTTCGCTAGGATGTTCAACTTGGTTTCCTCAATGGAACAATGTTTGTGGTTGGACATGAGGTGATAGGTGGAAAGTGGTAGTTGGAGTTGGCTTGGCTATGGTATCTCATCGACTAGACCAAGGTTGTGAGGAGTCGCAAGGTTCTAAGTTTTTCTAATAGGGTTTGCAAGTTCCATAACCACCCGATTCAACGATATAGTAATGGAGTTACATTAGTGGGCCTGATAGATATATGTCAGCAAGTTACGGGTTTTATAACTCCACAACCCCTAAATAAAAATTTTTCAATTCTAATCTTCAGCAACTTGGTGATTTGGGTTTCAACAACATGAGGATCTCCTATCAGTAAGACATTGATATATCGACATAACGTTCCCCACGGTCAATGACATACTAATGGTGTTGGCAAGGATGGAGTGCATTGGTGTGAGGTTCTTTCTTCAATGAAACAAGGTTGTCTGTCCTACCAATGGCCTAATAGTGGTTGTTGTCGATGGGACCATTGCTTGTCATCCGATCTTGGCCGGTACTCTCCATCATGGCCCGACAACTTGTGAGTTCGGTGGTATCATTCTGCAAGAGTATGCTTCATCGGTGGGACTCTATCTTGAGTCTCTCTAATGGTCTAATGCATCCTTTTGTGTGTGGAGTGTCTAATTCAGTGGGAGTTGATTTGGGGTTTCATTGATGGAGCGATGGTGGACTCAATGGCGTATGCAATACGATGAAAGTAGTTCCTTCTGATATACCGATGCACTATGTACTATTTGAGCAGTAATATGATTATCAACAGGATAGTTTCATATTAGTGGGACGTTTGAAGTTGTTCCAGTGACAGCCTGATAAGAAAACTATTGATTGACGGTCTATCTATTGGAAGAAATGAGGTGCCAGTGGACCAAATGGAAGAATATTATTTTCTTGCAGTCTGATTTTGCTGGCAATATGGATTTTTAGAGCTAGTATTATGGGTTCTTGAAGTCTTTTTGTTGATAATATGGGGTTTTATAATTAATATTTTGGGAGAAACATTTTGTAATATGTTGGGTTTTTTGAGTTAATGGCTTCAATTTAGATAGAATTATATTTTAGTCAGAATGGGTGGTGATAAGGGATAAATTTGACTGATAAGAGTCATTATATATTGAGCACTTTCATAAATTTCTTATGGATATATATAAATATATACAAGCATATTGCCTTTTTCCAAAAAAAAAAAAGTTTATTTATTTTTTTAATATTTTATTTGAAATACAATTTTAATTTTTAAAATTTAATTTATCTAATAATATTTTATAATATTTTATTTATTATTAATGGATTTATATTAATATTTTTATAATATAGGGTTCACACCCTGATTCTGCCAATGATTCTGGCTCTGCGTGGAAGCTTGGTGGTCTGTGTTTGAGTCTCATTGCTTGCGGGCCAGAGTGGGTGGAGTAGAAAGCCAGGAATGAAATACAACCGTTGGATGGCGTCAATCAGCGTTACTCGATACTCAGCGTACATATTGAAGGTCAGCAGAGAGTGTGAACAGTAAAGCCGGGAGTTGTACCATGAGGATACTCTGGAAACCGGCAAAGTAGGTAATGCAAAACTAATGGGGAATCGAATATGAATTAGGTCGCGGTAAGTAGATTCGGAGGATAGGAGAAAGGGTCGAAAAGGATGGGGAATCGGTCGAGAGTCGAAAGTGTCGAAAGCGGATCTGAAATAAAGAGTTACTCCGTCATGAGGAGTGATGTGGGAGTGAGGAGGGAGTGAAGTGGAGAAAGAAGAGTAGGGAAGGGAGTTCAAAGTGGAGAAGGAAAGAGAAGGAAAGGGGTTAGGAGGGAGGAATAGCGAAGGAAATAGGTGGCAAAGGAGGTTGGACTGGTGGATATACCAGACAAACATGGGGATGAGGTCCCCCATAAATTGTGGCCTCACTGGTTCAAAGCTCCAATCAAAAGAGATTACCAATCAAAATATATATATATATTAATTATATTTTTAGGTACATATTTTATTAATATTTCAATTCTAATAAACTATGTAGTGGTTAGTACTTGCCTTTATAGTATTGTAATTATTATTTTCTAGATTTGAAAAAATAAATGTAAGTTTTGTTAATAACAGTGTTTTAGTATTGTTAATTAGTTCTTTGCATAAAAAAAATCTCACAAAAATCAATCAACTATTTTATAGAGTTTTGGATTCACACTATTAAAATAGTAAAATAAAACTTAAATTAAATTCTAGATTTTACACAATTAAAATAAAAATTTAAATTAAATTTAAAGCTATTTGATATTGCCACTTTTTTTTCCAAATCTTATAAAATAGCTAAAATTATTATAATTATTAATTAAATTATAATTCTAATCCTATTGTTATTAATTATTATAATCCTAAAAGCATTATAATGAGGATTAAGATTAGAATTAAGAAAAAGGTAAAAATTATGGTTAGAACTATTCAAAAATTAAAATAAATTAAAAATAAAATATTACTAATAAAAATCACTATAATGCTCCAAAATTTTATTCATCTAATATCTATATTTCAAATCTTATTCCCATATTGTTAGGGTTAAGGTTACAATCATAGTTAGGGTTAGAGATAGGTCTAAGATTAGTATAATGGTTTATAATTTATTGTTGGGGTTAGGAATAGGGTTAGGATTACAGTTAGAGTTAGGGTGTGAGTCAAGATTAGCAGCGTGTTTGTCTCGGCAATTCCTGGTGGTCTTTTCCTATTGAAGTTCAACACTGAGGAGGACTTGGTCCTTGTCCTCTCTGGTACTTGGGCCTATGGAAAACATTTTCTTTCCCTAGCTAAATGGAGACCAAGTTTTGACCCCTGTTTGGGTTCATTTTCCTGGCCTCCCACTAGAATTCTGGGATGAAAGGATTTTCTGATGGATTGGGAACTCCTTTGGTAGTTTCGTGGCGGTGGACGTGGTCACTTTGGCAAAATCCAGGTTGGTGTTTGCCTGTTTTTGTGTCAATGTCTCCATTAATAAATCTCTTCCCAACTTTATCATTCTTAAATCTAAATGGAGGTAGTGGACTCAAGCTCTTGTTTATGAGAATGCCACTCTGTTCTACTAGACGTGTGGCAAATAGGGTCATGTTATTTCTGTCTACAAGAAGGTTGTTATGAAGGATGCTCCGCTAAAGGATAAAAATCCTTCTAGCCCTTGGATGGTACAGGATAAACTGCTTGACCCAAGCACTAGTGGGGTTGGTGAGCCATTAAAATCAGGTGAGTTAGACAACTACCCCTTCACGGATGGCTTGAATGAACTTCTAAAATCCCTTGTCTTAGGGGAAAAGATAGAAACTAATTTGAAAATAAGCTGCTCTAAAGGGCTGGAAAAGGGTGAAGTCTTTCTGCTATTGGATGCGAATTTGGTGTTTGGCTCATGTGTCCGTTTGGGGAAGGAAACTTCTAGGTCCTCTCCTATGTATGATGTGTGTCTGGATTCTACCATGAAGAAGTTGGATGTCGATGGTGCTGACAATCTTGGATGTGATACCACGGTGGATGTCTCGGCCACTTCTCAGTGTTCCGAGGGTGCATTATTTTCTAGCCCCTCTAACTTAGTTCAAACTAACTCGTGCATTCCCACTCCTCAACCAACTACTACAGAGGACTGCTCTGTGGAGGTAACTAAGTCTGTTATTCTCTCCCCGAGCTCTAAATTGATAGCCCAGTGGGAGGGTGATATCTTGGAGGACTGGCAGAACCCAAAAAGGAAAACGAGGAATAAGAAAGTGGATGTTGGAACGGAAAGTAGAGTTGGAAGACCTTCAGAGAGACTATCTAGGCACAAAGCCATGGCCAGGGATATTGCTAGCGGTAGGAAATCTACCCTTGATTCAGCTCACAAAGGGAAGAAATGAAGTTCCTTTCATGGAACATGAGAGGACTAATAGTCCTCTAAAACAATGTGCCTTGAGGCAATATATTATTAATATGAAGATAGATGTCTTGCTGCTCTAGGAAGTCAAAATGACCTACCAGTCATTTTCCTCTGTCGTCAATAAAATTTGGCCAGGATCTACCTTCTTTTATAGTGAGGCGGATGGTGCTTCAGGAGGTGTTGCTACCTTGTGGAATCCTGCTAAAGTTTTGGGTGAAGCATTTTCCTTTTCTCAAAATTATCTTGAAGTGACTCTTAAAACTGACAATCTCACCTAGCATTTGTTTAATATCTATGAGCTGAATTCTAGAGGTGGAAGAAAGAAGATGTGGGAGGAAGTGTCATCCTTAATAATGAGTAACAACAGTGTGTGGTTTATGGCGGTTGGAGACTTTAATTCCCCCCTTTTTCCTTCAGAGAAGCTGGGTGGCTTGACGGACTATAGTGATAGTATGAATGATTTGGTTGAATTCATTAACATTTCTGGTTTGTTTGACTTGGAGTTAAAGGGAAATCCTTTTACGTGGTCGAACAATAGGAAGGGCATTCAACTTATTCAAGTTCAGCTAGATAGGGTCCTTGTATCGGCCGGATGGGATCTTGGATGCAATGCCTCCCTTACCTCCCTCCCCATGACTATCTTTGATCATAATCCTATCATCCTTCAGTAGTCTAACAAACCATTTTTGGGCCCACACCCTTTTATATTTGAGATAATGTGGATGTCTCACCAAGATTTTAGAAAATTCATTAAGAATTGGTGGAGCCATCCTATTCAAGGCTTGGCTATGTATAGAATATCCCAAAAAATGGAACTTATTAGTAAAGAATCCAAAGGTTGGTCCAAGGCGACTTTTGGTGACTTTTTCAAAACTAAGAAGATGATCAAGGACAAGCTTGAGGGGTTCCAAAAGATTATGGCCTTGGGCCATTCTTAGCAACCTGTTCATGTCGAAGAAGAAAACTGGAGGAAAAAGTGGAAGGATATTTTAAGTAAAGAAGAAATATATTGGAAGCAAAGATCAAGAGTCCAATGGCTCAAGGAGGGTGACAGGAACTCTTCCTTTTTCCATAGGATAGCTAGCAGACATAAAAAGAGGAATACCATTAAGTGTTTGATGAATGATTCTAATCAGGAAGTCAAGGAGGCTGACAAAATTGGAGAGGTTGTTGAATAGTACTTTAGACATATCTACTCTGATACTGGCATTCCCCCCTCTGATGAACTTCAGGTGAGGCTCCTGGGTCACCTCCCGCATGGTATTAGTGAGTATGACAATCGTCAACTTTGTGCCCCTGTGACCGAGGAAGAGGTTTGGACTATTGTGTTTGTTATAGGAGCCTATGAGGCCCCAGGACCGGATGATTTCCCTCCAGCCTTCTTTCAAGAATATTGGGACATTATCAGCTATGATATTACTATGGTTGTTAAAGATTTCTTTAGGACTGGTAAATTGTTAAAGAAATTAAACAATACTTTTATTGTGCTTGTTCCTAAAGTGCAGGTTTCTATACACATGACTGGCTTTAGACCTATAAGTTTTTGTAACACTATCTACAAGATTTTCTCCAAAGTCCTTGTCAACCGATTATGGCCATTATTAGACAAAATTATCAGTAGATGTTATAATGGGTTTGTGCCAGGCATAAAAATCTTGAATGTTGCTATTATGACCCATGAAATAATTCATTCTATGGAGAAAAGTAAGAACCAAGGTATGGCTTTTAAAATTGACATTTCCAAAGCCTATGATAGGGTCAGATGGAAGTTTTTGTATTATTTCCTTGCTAAGTTTGGCTTTAATGATAGAGTGATTGGTATCATTAAGGAGTGTGTGGAATCTCTTCAGTATTCAATGCTTGTCAATGGGATCCCCTGGGGTTCCTTGAAAGTTGGAAAAGGTCTTAGGCAGGGGGATCCCCTCTCTCCCTACCTATTCATCATGGTGGTTGAGGTTTTGGGTAGGAATTTTCTTTCGTTGCTCAACTCAGGGAAAATTCAGGGGATTAGAGCTACCTCCACCGTTCCTCCCTTCGTTCTCCAACAATTTGTTGATGATACGTTTCTTTTTGGAAAGTCCTCTATGATTGAAGCTAGAGAATGGAAATGCCTCCTATAGGATTATGCTTGTACTTTTGGCCAATGTATAAATTATAACAAAAGTAGTGTCTATTTCTTCAACACCAGAGCTAATCTCTAAGCTAAGATTTTAGCCATCCTGAGTTGCCTTAGTGCTTCTCTCTCAGGTATCTACCTGGGCCTGTCGCTTACTATTAAGGAGGTGTCACACAACTTTTGGAATGGTATTCTGGAAAGAATGCAAAAGAAACTTGCTGGTTGGAAAGGCCAACTTCTTAGTAATGCTGGTAAACTCCAACTTTTTAAGGCCTCCCTTTAAGGAATTCTGGTCTACTTTCTCTCTCTTTAGGATTTCAAGCTCCATGGCTGAAAAGTTGGAAAGAATTTAAAGGTCCTTTCTCTGGATGGGAATGGAGGAAAAGAAAAGACTAGCCCTGGTGAATTGGGACACTATTTGTAACCCCAAATGTCAAGGGGGCCTAGGGATTAGGAAGATTACTAATTTGAACAAAGCCCTTATTTCCAAGATTGGCCAGAGTTTGGTATAGGGAAGGGAAAAATGGTGTAATATAATGAAGGCTAAATACCTTATTTAGAGACATTTTTTAGAGCCTTGGACCTGATTGATCTTCCTTCGCGCTCTAAGATTTGGAACAATATCCTTAAGAGTAGGTCCCTCTTGAAGGAAGGGGTCAAATGGAAAATTAGTAATGGGAGATCAATTAGGTTCTGGGAGGACAGTTGGATTGGGAGTAAACCCCTTGTTGACAGTGACTTTAATATATTGAGGGAACATACTAAAGATCTCATTAGTACTTATATTTTTGATTATACCTCACCCAGAGCTAGATGGAAAACTTTGAAGTTGTCTTTATTACATTGGCCTAACCTTCTGCCAAAGGTTGCAGAGCTTCAAGAGCTTTTGAATACGGTTAGAATCCCTCTATTTCCCAAGGAGGACAGAATTTTTTGGTCAAAGAATCACACTAGGGAGTTCACTGTTAAGTCTGCTTATCTGCTGCTTCTCAGGTTTGGTGGTGATGAGCTGTGCTGGAGGAAGGTGTGGATTCATCAACTCATCCCTAAAATAAACTTCTTTTGGTGGACCTCCATCCATGGAAAATTTTAACTATTGATAACCTTGTCAAGAGGGGCTTCCAATTGCCTAATTGGTGTACTCTTTTCAGAAGAGAAGAAGAAACCATCTCCCATCTTTTTATTCACTACCAGTTTGCTACCCTGGTTTGGAAGAATTTTTTATAGAAGTTGAACATCTCTTGGGTTTTTAATAGAGATATCCACCAATTCATCTTAAATTGGAAATGCCCCTCCAATCATCTGTTAATTAAATTGCTTTGGCAACTTATTCCACCCCACATCTACTAGTGTCTGTGGAAAGAAAGGAATAACAGGATTTTTAGAGAAAAGGAAAACAATGTGGAAGGTCTGCTAATAATCCTTAATAAGCTTCTCCTGGATAATATCTCAACATGTAAATGGAAGATGCCTACTAATCCCCCGACTGATTGGGATAGAAACATTGCTACTGTCTAGAATTTGCCCAATGAGGTCCTAAGATTTGACAACTCCAAATCAATCATCAGGAAGCATACTAGATGGAGAAACCCTAAGCCACCCTGGGTTAAGCTTAACTTTGATGGGGCAGCTAGGGGAGGGACATTAGTTGTTGGAGGTATATCAGGGATCATAGCGGTAGCCTAGTAGCTTCCTATGCGGGGAAATTGAACGATCATACTAGTAACTAGGCTGAAGGCATGGCTCTCCTCTGGGGTCTTAAGATTGCGTTGTCACTCGGTGTCAAGACTTTGGAAATCGAAGGTGACTCAATGCTAATTGTGGAATCCACTAAAGGTAAGATGAAGGTGGGATGGTCTCTAAATGGTATTCTAGAGGAAATTTTCCCTCCCCTAAATGTTCTTCATGACTTTTCTATCTAGCATGTCTTCAGAGAAGGGAATGCGATTGCTAACAGCTTGGTGGCAGTGGGTCTTGATACTGAAGGGATTCAGTGTTGGTGAAAAGAGGTTTCTTTGCCCCCCTTAGTTCTGGTGTGTTTAAGGGAAGATCTCAAGCATCTGAATGTTGAGTCCTAGATGGTGCTTACTTATTTTAGCTGGGCTCCTTCTAACTTTGGTTAGAATTTTTGGCGAGAATTGGCTTTTGAATAATTGGTTGTTAAGTGAGGTGATGGATATCATATGTTTGTCTGATGGCTTGTATGACCTCTTGTGGGCTCATGATATGGTGAATCTTTCTACCCTTACTGACCGATGAAGTCATCATTTTTTGAACCCCCTAAATTTTTTTGTTCAACTTTTTAAGCTTGCGGATGTCATGAGATTTTTTGATACGGCTAAGTACTATGCCAATATCATTCCCTTACATGTTGTGGGTGATTCACACAAGGGAGATACTACCCTTGCATGGGTTGTGAGACATGACATTTATTGCCTCTACTTTCAACTTTTTTGGTCACTTTTCACCGGCCTTTTCCCTTTCGATGCTTCTAGAATTGACTACCAACTCTTTTGCCTTGGTTCCCCTATTTTGGTAGTCAGCGTCTTTGGTGTGGGCTCTATGGGTGGGGACATAGTGCATGTGGAGCTGAACAGGTGTGACGAGTGGAAGGAGGATACCACTATTTGACACATCTGTAAAGAGGGCAGAATCATGTAGTATATGGAGACCATGACTGGTCACAATGAGGGCTTGTCTAATAAGTTTTTCACCTCGTGGAATGAGGGTAGGGTCACCATTGGTGGCATTTCCTTCAAAGTTTCAGAGGAGGTTATTGCTAGAGTTACGAAGCTCCTGAATAGTGGCCAAACTTGGAAGAAAACTACGAAAGTGCCAGACTAGATTAGTCTGAATCAGTTTTTTTGTTGCGAGGAGAAACTTGTCAAGTTGCTGAGTGGCTTTGACTACAAGGCACTGTCGGAGCCATGGGATAGAGTTTGTTTGGTGATCATGAAATATTTCACGCTAGAAGGAAGGTATGGGGTCTATTATTATTACCACTTTAATTTCCTCAACCACCTTAGGAATCATCTGCATATTTCAATTCCTTTTTTCCTATATCATGCTCTTGATGGCACTGTTGCGGAGTTTAATGAAGCCTCTATTTCTGGAAAGAATTATAGTATCCTTCACCAGGGCCTTATGTCTAGGCTCTATCATTTCCATATGGCGCTTTTCCCTGCTTGGCCTATCACTATGCAAGAAGCCCCATCTCTCCCTACTCTTGAAAAAACCCCAGTTTCCTCTACTCCCCCCTCTGCTACTATTTTGGATATGCCAGGCTCAAGTAAGAAAAAGTGCCTAAAAAATCCTGCCTTGAAAGCCCATCCCCACACTTCCCCTGACAAGGGCCTGGGGGATACGGGTAGGGAAAAAAAGCAGCTTGCCCCTACCCCACATCCTAAGGCTAAGCCTCTAAGAAAACTAAATTTTTCCTCCATCAAATTGATTCTGACATCGAGATCACTGAAGAAGCTAACACCCCTCGTCAATCTCATAGACTAGTTCTCAAGCAGGACAAGGTGGGAAGTCTTAAGGAAGCTTCTAATTCAGATAATGATAATGGGAGTGACAGTGAAAGTAAGGAGGAAAAGGTGGCAAGAGGGGAAGGCCAGTCTGTGTCGGTGAGCAACACATCCCATGTGTCTGAAATCTTGAAGAAGGGACCTTCTGGTGACAATGTAATGGAAATTACCCCCTTGGTCCTTTGATGCGGATAAAGGAAAAGTCCCCTTGTAGGAAGATCACAAGGAAAAAGATCAGGCGTGGGAAGAAGTTGGCAAGCAAAAGGGGAGATTGGAGAGGTTGGAAAAAAAGGTCCAGGAGGTGTCTCAATTTTCCCTAAGGGTCATGCATAAGTCATCCACCAGTCTTTGCTTGCTGCAGAAGGACAAGTTCACGGATGATGCTAAAGATGATGTTGCTTTCAAGGAGTTGCTTGAGTTCCTCACAGCGGATTGGGCGATGACTATTCAGGATATGCCTAGCAGGAAGGAAAAGAATTAGGCCATTGGGCCTTTTTGTTCTTGTTTATATCTATGTCTTGTTGTTTGTCAGTACTGCTGAACTGGTTAGACCCCTGGGGTTCTTTGGACTTATTTGGCTAGTTTCATGCTTGCATGAAGAACTTTTTTATCCTATAGTTACTATTACTTTTTGTTTTTTGATGATGTGTTGTGGGTGATGGCTTTCTCTCTACTATCACTGTGTTGTTAATGTGCTTTCGTTGGATGGCCTTTGTTGCCTTGTACTTATGGGACAACACCCTTGTTTTGTTGCTTTTTATTTCAAAACAAAACTTACATTTATTTTTATTCACATTAGTAACACTTACATTGATCTTCTTCCAGCCACTACATGACACTTGTGAATATTTGGATTTTGATATATTTTGAATTTCTATTTAGTTTATTTTATTTTAGTTTTAATTTAGATTTATGTTTGCAATTTATTTTTTATTATTTGTCTTTTTATGAAATTACAAATAATAATTAAAAATTATTAAAATTAATTTAATTTATAATTATTTATCTTATTAAAACTTTAAGTATTGAGCATTATTCTATTTTAGATTTGTATTATAATTTATATAATAAAATGAATTTCAAACTTAAAATATAAATTAAAATTTAGAATGAGAGAGAAGGTAACTTTTGATTAGTTGTTTCATGCAAACAATCTAAGGATAGTACATCCTTAGGGAGTTATGCTCGGGGTACCATGTCATTTGATTAAGGATATGATAATTCGCCTATAAAACCTCTTCAGTGTATCCATTGCACGCTTAGGAGGAAAATAGATAGAGAGATAAAGAGAGAAATAGAGAAACAGAGAGGGAGATAAAGAGATACAAGAGCCATATCTCTCCCCCCTCTATCTCTCCCACTTTCTATCCCCATATCTCCCTCTCTCTTCTTCTCTCCCTATTCCAAACATAACATGAGCCTATTGGTAATGGAGCCTTATTATCTTCTTGATCTAGAGATTTTGTTTTAATTGTGTTTGAATCCCTATAAGCAGATGCATAGTTGACTTGAAGCTATCACTTCTCCATTGAGACCTTTGTTGCAAAAACAACATCATTTTTTAAATGGCCTACCAATTGACCTCATGTATACTATAGAAATGTATGTAAAAAATAGATCAAAATTTTCCCTAAATAACCTTCCACACTTCTTTGGTGTACCCATTGCACACCAATGTGTGATTGCTAGTAATATTTAAACAAGTAAATAAATTGTTAATAAAAAATAAAAAATATGATTTCTCTTGACTACTTTGCATTTCATAATATATGATTGTGTAACCATTTTTTACAAGCTTAAAAAATCTAATATAATAATGGCCATCATATCATAATTCTCTTTAAATAACTCATGAGTCCACATTTATTTAAAAAAAGTAAAACTAAATGTATTTAATAATCTATATTAAAAATGATTTCATTTTTTTATAAATTATTTTACTTTGAAGAGTTATTTTTATTTTTGTAAGATTTATTTTATTTATATTTTATAGTTTGATTTTATATATATATGTCTCTTAGCATAATAGAATAAGCATATATTTTTAAATATATTTGTCTAAAATATCAATTTTTAGTTATTTTATTCATTAAATATAAACTACTCTAGAACTAGTTAAAACATATTTTATTTATCCATTAAACTCAAAATCAACTAATCAAACTACAAATGTTTTTCATATGCAAATTAATTGTTCATCAATATTTAACATATTCTAATGAACACACTGAAATTCAACTATGTTAGTTACATAATATAAATCAAATTTGGGTCCATGAAAACTATAATATTCATCAAACTAGTAAAAATAATCAACTCATAATAATTTGTATTGATCAAACTTGGGATCAACACCAATCATAAAAGCTATACTATTGTCTATCCAACTCAGAGAACGCACATTTGACCATAATTATTAATTAATTTAAAATCATAATACAACAATTTTTTATTTTTAATTAATTAATAAATATGGTCAAAGGTGCATTCTCTAGGTTGGATAGACATTTTCAAAAGCTATCATACTCAACAACTAGTAAAATTAACATTTGACTTACAATAATTTATAACTTTATCTAACCTACCTTTGAATCACTGTCATGATCTATCAACTAGACAACAAATTCTTTTATTAAATACTATAAACACACCTAGACCTTTAAATTGTTGTGGTGATCTATCAACTAGACAACAAATACTTTTATTAAATACTACAAATACAAATACTCCTATTAAGTGGAATTTGTTTTAAGTAGTCAAATTGTAATTTTTTTACTACATAAATTTTTTAAATTTTTTAAAAAAGAGAAATAAATACTCCGTGGAGAACAGTGGAAAGGCGTTTTTCCTTCAGTGACTCTGCATTGACTGGAGGATTTGGGGCCGCTCAGGAATCAGAGTGTTATCCAGAATTTGAAATTCAACCAATCAGGCCAGACGGGTGGTGGTTTGCGTGATTGCTCATTTGAACAATGTTTTCCCACAAAGAGGGCACTTCAGCGCAAATTTTGTTTTGATGGTGCTCTCAGTTCACGTACCTGTTCATCCTGCCTAAACCTGGAGTTTGGACGGGCATGCCAGCCCAGTTCTGGTTCTCAACCGCCAATCCATGATCCCTTCGATCGCCGCTGGGGCTGACCCTGTCCAGTTGGGCAAGTCGGCCTGATGCATGCTGGCTGGCAACCATAACCCTATTCATAATGATAACACTATCCCTAATTGTAACAATAGCCTTAACCCTAACCCATACACTAACCCTAACCCTAATAATTTTGTCTTCCATCTCATGCTATGAATGTTACTTTCTTATATATTAATTTATAAATAATATATATATATATATATCTAAATGTTGAGAGATATCCTTCTCGAGGCATCTATTACAGTTTTATGTGACTAATTGATAAAAATAGACACCTCGAGAAGGATATCTCTTGGTGTTTTTATGTATATTATTTATAAATTAATATATATAAGCTAGTTACACCAAGAGGCTGTCTACAGTGGCAGCACAAATATGTGTAAACAAAAACCATTTTTCATTTATTTTGACAGCCTCACTGGCTATGATAGTGGTAGTTATGTTTGTGAAAAGTTTGATGAATACATTGCATAATGGGAATAAGTAACCTCAAAACATGAATCAAATGAACAATCCATATAATACGTGCTTCATCCTTGGGATTAAAATGCTCCATATGCTCCGTTAAGATGCACTTTATGAGATCAAGTGGCCCACTTTTAAGAGCATGAATGTTTAGCATCCTCCATCGGCTGATACCATGAAGATAAAGAAGCCATCAAATGAAGTCACTACCAGCGTCTATCTGCTTGAGCCGCTAAGTCCACCTCAATGATATACAAACTACAAAATTACTTAATCCAAAGGCGGTATCAATATGCACCGGTGGTTGTCCAAGGATACGCATTACATAGTTGAATAGCACCACATCAAATTCACCAGTACACATCTAAGCTGCATTATTACCTCCGGGTATACAAAGGCAAATTACACTCATTCCATGAAACCTTTACCCATAAGTGCAATCCTTAAACTCTGTATTTTCAAAACTTGTGAGAATGGCATGCACATCCAAAACCAAACCTTGCATGGGTAATGCAAATCTAAAAAAGATCAAAGCATACCAAGTCTACGAATACCATCATAGATAAAGTGTAAATTACATCATGTAGTAACAAGGAATCATCCAAAATGATATGCAAACATGTATATCAATAACCTATAAGAAAAATCTCCTACATACACCTCTAAAAGCCAACTGTGTCAAGTATGATCTCCTCCACAACACCCCAAAAGAAAAGCCATAACAACACCCAATTGTTCAATCTCTAAGATCAAACATATGTATCATGTAATCAACATGGATGTAAGCCTCTCATAACCAAAGAAGATCAAACTAAATCCATTCCCAATGAAGGAAATAAGCCCAATACATCTCCTAAACTCAACATCAATGAGTTCAATCACAATGCATAAGGAGATAAACATTCCAACACTCCTCAAATGAACCCTCCAAAACCATATATCCATAGCTCAAGATCCTTATGTATGAGAAGATAAAGCACAAAACACAAAGCACCTAAAAGTAATAATGGGAAATACCTCTCAATTGAAACTACCGAGTAGACCAATATTGAGGAATGAGAATGCTCCTCCAAGACATCCAAGTCTTCATTACTCATCCAAGAACACTCTCCTCATAGGTCCATATTGAACTCATTTCCAACCAAGGTGTAGGCTCCTCGGGCTCCGTGCTAAAATCTCATCAAGAGTAACCATCTCAACACGTGTCTCTAATCATAAAAGAACTCAAGCCTCACCTATGTCTCCAAGTATCCATGAGTGCCTATAACCAACCAATCCATGCCAAACTCCAAATGCAATATAGCACCACCATGAATTAATCAAGCAAATTTCAATGTACCCAATACCAAGAGGGAGACCACACAAGATCAGTATCATTTATTAATTAAAGATCCAAAAGAACATAATAGCGGCATCGCGAGATCTAGCTTGCATCTCTGGCCTACAGGAGATCCGCATGCATCATAACATACTTTATACATTATAAAGTCTCAGAAGGGCAAATGCACCATGCAAACTCGTGCATATCAAAGGAGTAAACCATGACATATTAGCGATCACTCTAAATAATATAAAAGGCCATATCTAATCCGCATGGGGGTAAGCATACCAGAGGTAGTGCATCCAGCTGTATCACGCCAACAACTCCACTAAAGGCTGTAAATATAGGTTCACTTTTTTGGCATCATGACAGCCATCCTCTCCATAGAGATCACATCCGGAATTACACACACTTTTGACTAAAATGTGGGTGAAAAACACATAAAAGAGAGTGAGAACCATAAATCACCAAACCAAGGAAGATACCACATATAAGGTATATAGGCATCCATCACCATAAAGAAACCATCTGCTATCAAAAGCCTTTGAAAGAGGTAGCAATCAATATCCGCGTAAACATTAGCAAAATCTCTGCTGAAAGATCAGCCGAGAGGCCTCATAATCAATCAAATACAACAGAGCTTTGAGGAAAAAAGTAAATACCCAGTCCTCATACAGAGATACATTGCCACCCCAACCATAATCGGGAACTAATCCCAACGCACACACCAACAATGCACCTGCATAAACCATCATCACATGCCAAAGTATCTAAAACACAAGAAACATCCATGACACCATGATCACCACCAAATGTAACACCAACTCAACCCAACCATGTCCACATATTTTCATAATCATAGTCAACTGCATAAGTCTCATATCATAATTGTACTTGGTGATACCATCTCATCTTCTCAACATGACAACAAAACTAGCAAAATAAGTGACAATAACCAAGCCACCAAAACTGAACATGCATCAACATTGAAATATCAAGACAACCCATGTCCAAGTCATAAATGCAACAAGTATAGACCACCTACAACATTGCACAACTTGTAGATACATCAATGAAGCACATAAATCCAACCATATACTAATAACCATGTCAAATGAGATAATAATTTGAGATGTACAATTGAGCATACAATGAATCCAATATCAAATCTCCAAGATCTAATCATCCATAAACTCAAAGTAACACCATAGCCAAAGAAACCCATAAACAACTTAGATAAAGAAAACAACAAATAAACCATGCCAAAATATCTCCAAACCTGATCCATTGTATAGTGCTCTAAACAAGCTTTTTGTCGACTATTTGAAATCCAAAATCCGACTCCATATACACCTCATATGCCCTCTTGAAGCTCAAAATAAGCACTGTCAAAACTATAAAATCTGGAAAAAAAAATCTTGCACCACAGCGTAGAGCTTTGAGTTAGCTTTCCAATGAGTCCAAGAAGTTGAAAAATGGACATACTAGGAAAAAGTTATGCCCCTCCAAAGCAAAAGCACAGTTTGCACTTGAAGTAAAAAAAATTTAGCCACCCTTGGTGGTTGAGCGGTGGCCCCACCTAGGTGGTGCCGCTCCTTAGGTGGCAGACCCAAAATCCTTTTCAAATTCACTTAAATTCCATAGCATTTAAAAAATGTTTGGGGCCCTATTTAATATTTTCCATCTGCATTTTTAATAAAATGCATGGCCGATGCTAAAATTGCATGGCGGGTTAAATTTTATAAATGGCGGAAATTTTAATAATTAATTTTATTTTTTAATGCCCATATGGGCTTGGGCACCGATGGCCTGTACTAACCACCGGCCGTGGGTAGTCCCATCAGCAACATGGACTACCACTGGTGACTGTTGGTTGTAGCCGACAGTACTGGTGGCAGTACCTACCACTGGCGGTACTACCTACCACAACAACTATGACTTTGGCCATTGGGGGGGTTCGCCCCTCCCAATAATAACATTTTCTTTTCAAAAGTTTTTTTTTAATAAACTTTTTTCAAATCAATTTTTTTTTCTAATTTTTTAGTTTTGTGTCGCGGTTCAAAATTTAATGGATGGAGAATAATTTTATTATGGCTGGCGTTAAATTGATTTGGGCATAGGCACAAAATTTTACAAATTTTCACTTAGTAGAAATGGAATTCAAATTATATATATCAATTTTTGTATACCAATAGCTTGGGATCAATGCGGTAGGAGTCTATTTAGGCTAGAATGAATTCAAAACTCCCCCAAAACCCATTTGGGTACAAAACCAAGAAACCCTATTTCACTAAAATTTCCTAAAATGGATCACAAGGCAACCGTTTAATCAACCAAGCCCACGAAAACTATAGATCTACAATGAAACCCTCATATATTTCCATGGTTTTGATTCTCACATGCAAAGCATAGATTCAAACTTAAACAAGATTTTTTTCAACCAAGGGTTATACAACCATAACCAAAGCTCTGATACCACTTGTTGGAAACTTGCAGCCAAATAAAGACAATTTCCACATAACCCATAAAGAAATCTATGCATTTAAGTATTTAGAATCCACATGCAAGAGAATAGACAACATACCAATGAAAATATGACACAAGATATACCCTACGAAAACCCTCAAGAGGACAAAAACCTAGCCTCCAAAAGAATCCATCTCTCATGTATTATTTAGCAATAAGATTACAATACATCTTCTGAGACTCCATGAACAACATTGAAGAAACAAGCTCTCTCCAAGCAATCCATGTGAACAAGCATGCAACCATGTGCCATGCTTCAAACCTTCACAAATGCTAACCAGATCTAATCATGCAAAATTGCATCTCACAAATAACTACCTTTGTCGTTGCTTTTATAGAAGCAAGCTCCCACAAAACCACTACGTGGTATTACACAAAACATTGTGACAATAACTATGAGATTACAAACCATGTCCCCTTATTTAATATTGGGTGCTTTATTTATTATTTTCCTCAATATTAAATAATTACATATTTACAACTTAACTTATGTCCCATTGTTACATGCAATATTAAGTGGCCCCAAGAATAATTACATTAAATACATAATGCAAGGTGTACAACACACCTTTTCCTAACATAGTTGACATCAGCTGGCATCATGTAATCGATGAGAGTTGAAGAGACATAGTGAGAGTGGGAGTCGCACATTAAATAATTTATATCTGAATCATCATACAAAAGGTTTCTTGCCATCACTCTCATCTTTTGGTTTCTACATAGGTTTCCCTCATCTTCTGGTTTTTACATAGGTTTCCCTCATCTTCTGGTTTTTATGCATGTTTTGTTTCTTTCTTGTTGTTTATAATTACATACATTAGAGCATATTATATTGTAATGTTCACTTGAAGAAAAGAGTTCACTTCTTTCATTTGTGCATTCATAGATATCCATATTGCCAATTGCATTTGCTTGAAAGTTTTCAACCTCCAAGTTTTGATCTACGACTACTGCTTCATGTTGCTTTTGAATTTTATAGCTCTTTAAGATCAACAAGACCAATTTGGGACTCCAAGTATTTTTATTTCCGCATAATGCAATACTTAGGCATTTATGGTTATTTATGTGCCCGAATCTTTGAACAAAATGGTGGATTTAGTTATATACATTTGTGGAAAGTTCTCAAATGTTTGTAATTATTTGTAATCTTTTCTTTGCTGTATTAAATATGAGTTCTTTGGTTTTATCCGTACTCTCATCTTTGCATTTAGTTTTGAAATTTTGACGTGATGTAACTTGTAGCTCTAATTATTACATTTACACCCTGTAAAATGCATATAATTTTGATTTATTTTGAATTTTTTGGTCTTTAGTTTGTGTATTTGATTCTCGTATTGGAGTTGTAGAGTTAAAATAGTGGAAGTTCTTGATTTTGTAAACTTCCAATATCGTCAATAAGATCCATAGAAAAAAATTGAAGATGAAAATAATAGATATTCAATTATTTTGATAAATATGATCATCACCTTGTGATGTGTCACAAGTTCAAGCCCTTCTCCCATTTTTAAGAAGTGTTCCTAAGATCTCATAAATTCAACAATTTTCTATTTTTACTATAATTAGGATTTGGTGAAATTAATGAATTCTTTGCCTCTATACAATTTAAGCTTGGTCAGAGGACAATGAACAAAAAATAAATATTTCCATTTTTATAATACGTGTGCGGTAGTCTTACAATATGTGTGCTTGCAATAGTTTTGATCAGATTTTAGGAAACTATAACAAGGATTTGCATGAGCATTTTTGGTTTTGTTTAATGGGAAAATCCTGTGTGGAACACAATGACTTAATATCATACTTAAAACATTAAGCGCTTCACATATCTTTTCTATACCTTTCAGTTACAAGTAAATGTTCTAAGTTTGGCTAAACAAAGTTTGCATGTTTATTTGAAATATTTGATAACATTTTCTATAAATCCATTTTTTGTGGGCTCCTTCATTGTATAATATTTAGTGCATCTTCTACATATACATAAATTCAAACCCCAAAAGT
>VDFB02109449.1:0-48251 GCA_007258455.2 Sequoia sempervirens
TGCTGAAAATGATATAGCTTGTGCCTGCAGTGAAGAACATGGTCTTGACCTGTATTGGTTTGTACTTATTTTTCTACATAAAAAGTTACTTCTTCAAAATGGAAAAAAATGGAGATAACAAAAAATATACATGTTATTCCAAGATGGCTCGATTTGGCATTTTTCTGAAAATGAAATTGAAAAGACAAAATGGATTAAAAATGCTTACCCAGCTGGAATTTTTCTTTTGTTCTCCAAAATATTTGCTTTAAAATGCTCTTTAACAACTCAAACCAAAGGCATTCATAGTGGCCAAAGGAAAAGAGTAATACAGAAACAAAATGATTCGGAGAAAGTTTCATCAGATAATAGTGAGGCCATGATCTGAGAGCTTCAAAATATTTCAAAACATATGAGAAACTTCCAGATTTGAACAAAATCAAACTTACCTCTCTCAAGCCTCCAGAATCTACAAGAAAATAGCATAGGATACAGAGAAATTCTAGCAGAGGCTCGACTAAGGTTTCCTCCATGGCGGCGCTCCTCTCAATCTAGCAATTCAAATAAAATAAAATGAATGTCTTTCATTCATTTTAGGGCTTTGAAAACCTAGAAAAGGTTGGTCAATGGGTAAAGGAATTTTTTCATGGCTTTTATGTCATGATTTTATTTTGAATAGTCATTTAAATATTTCATTAATATTTAAAACTTAGTCACTAACTTCTTTAAATTTTTCTTTAGCAAAAGTCTTTATTTTTGCATTTAAAATCAATATTGTAAAACATTTATTTAAAGTGATGATTATAAATCACTTTCAATAAATGTTATTATGAATGCAAAATAAAGATATCTTTCGAATGCAATTTCAAACGACGAGCTTAAAAAAGTTTTGCTTAAATCTTGGGAATGGTTGGAGAAATCAATGTCAACATGTGGAGTGAAATTAGGAGATTTGATCACTTAATTGATAGTCAAGAGTCTAGATTGATGAAGCTTCAGTCAAGGAGAAATTTTAGGCACATAACTCCTTTTTTTCATTCAGTTACAACCCTATTTTGGAGGGGTTTTTAGTTGCATATGACTCATGAAGTTTTTTTGAGATTGACAACTATTTATGCATTCTTGGAGGAGTTCTCTTTTAGTTGCATGCATGATTTGAGGGAGAGGATAAACAACACATCATTTCTTGGAGCAAAAATTCAAAATTTGAATTCCTGGAGCCTTTTCTATAAGACTTTCTCTTCTCTCATTTCTTATCTCTAGTTCTGAGTTTGATGGCTGTTGTGGTAGAGTATTCATTCTTTGTAACTCATTTCTTATGAATTCTATAGATTTGTAATGCAAGTATCTCCTATTTTTCAATAAAATCTTGTTTCCTCAATCATTCTTGGATGTTAGTGTTGACTGTGATTTATATGACAAAATATTATGTTTCCCTTTATTTTTATCATAGTCCTTCAATATTAAATGCAAAGAGTGGCATGTTATAGTGCAATTTTGTGAATGTATTTTCATTCTGTTGGATCAAAAATTATGAAAGCATTATTGTTTTCCTTTTATGAACATCAGAAAAGTCAAAGCCTTTCATAGTAATCATTTTTGAAAGCATTCACATATCTGATTTGTGAGATAGTATAGCTTCTTTTGTTGAGTCATCTGGTAAGATAGTAAAGAAAATTCAAATCATTTTTCAGTTGGTGAATCACCTCATAGTTTAGTTTTCAATTTCTGCATCATCCTTCTTATGCTCTTCCAATTTGAATCGGTAGTGTTTAAAGAAATATTCAAAGGGATCCAAACCATAATCTGGAGGTCTACCCTCATTATAGGATACCCACAGCTTGAGAGTAGTCCCATGTTGCACGAGATTTAGGAGTTTTTCAACTTATCTTCGGGTGCAAATCTCTGTGCCAACAGTAGTAAAATGCATACCCTTGAATTTTCACACTTGTTTGGGTCTGCCTTGCTTTATTTATTCCTATCTATGTCTTAATTGGTCCTATTTTGCATCCAAAATCCCTATGAATTATATCTTTTTCTAGCTAATCCTAAAATTCTCCAATGGATAAATGATAATTTAATGATGTCATCAGAGTGTCCCTAATTTTTGGGTTCAGACTAAAATGCCACCTAGGGCGTCTTTGTCCCCCAAAGGACTTGGGACCTTGATCCGATAATGTCAAAGCATGTCAAGTCTACCAATCAACACTATATTAAGGTTTGATAAGTAAATCAAAGCATGAAGTACCAAGAACAATAACAATGATCCACACATACAACCCAAAGAGCTACATAATCTCTCACAACATGTTGCCACCATCCTCCCAAAAACATGAACATCCAGGAAGGAACCATGAAGAGAGAAAGCTATAAACCATAATATGTCCTCCTACAAACACCGCAAAATTATATTGTTGTGTCAAGTATGATCTCCTAACAACCCCAAATGCAAAGCCTCAACAACATACATAACACTTAATCTCATAGATCAAGTACAATATATAAATCAATGTAACAATACCAAAAAGGATGTAATTCTCTCTAACCAAGAAGATCAAACTCAAAGTAACTATCCCCAAAATTGGAAATGATCCCATAAACCATCTCCCAACAATCCTCATTGAAGAATGATATCATAAACCCAAATGCACAAGGAGATAACCATGCTAAAAAATCCCTGAAAATGAATCCTCCAGAACTAACTATCCATACCTCAAGATCCATAACTATGAAAGATAAAGCATATAAACTCATGTTGACCAATCCTCAAATGAGTTTCCATAATCAAACACCATGAATCATCTCAATCCCATGAGAAATCAAAGCATGAAACCATAACACATCTGAAAGATATAATGGGAAAATACCTCTCAAATAATAATTTTTCGAGTAGAACAAGTGTGGGGAATGTGAATGCTCCTCGAGGATAATAAAGCCATCATGACTCAATCCAAGAAAGATCTCCTCTATCACTCCATCATGAAATAATTTCCATATCCAAGTGAAAGCTCCTCGTTCTTCCTCTTGAAACCTCCAAAGAGTAACCATCTCAAGAAAATGTCTCTAATCAAAAGAGAACTCTAATCATCACCTACGTCTCTAAGTATCCATAAGTACCTGTAACCAATCAATCCATGCCAAATTCCAAATGCAACATAGCACCATCATGAAGTAATCAATCAAATGATCAATGTACCCTACAAAGAGAACCACACACGGTCAATGCCAAAGCTCCAATCATGAATCAAGAACATAAACATAACATGACCTAACCATCTCCTCCTAGGAGATCACATGCACCATAACATATATACATCCTGGTCTCAAGAGAAAAAGTACCATGTGCCAAAATATAAGTGTACATCAAGAGTAAACCATGACATAATAGAAAACACTCTAAACCAAGAAAACATATCTCCAATCACATGAATATAACCATACCTAATGATGCATCCATGTTATTACCAAAAAATCCCACTGAACTGTGATACAAGCTACACATGGAATCATGAAAACCATCCTCTCCATGGAGATCATCCATGTCTACACACACTAAACTACAATATCAATAACATACAAGTGAAACCAAGATCTCTAAGACAAGAAGATACATACAACCACCAAACCATCACTATCAAACGCTCCCACTGAAAGTGTATAAACAATGAATGTAACAAGCTATCATGACATCATGATAAAAAACTCCTAATGATGATCAACCAAAGACCCTCACACAATCAAAGAACTCAAATGCAACATGAGCTCTCCAATAAAGAAGGAAACATAAAACCATGATCCTCATACCAAGAAGATACACCGCCATAACCTAAATCAAGAACCAATCCAACACCATCAAAAATGCACTTGCATAAACCATCATGAAATGCCAAAGTATCTAAAGCACAAGAAACATCCATGAAACCATGATCACCACCAAATGTACCAACAACTCAACCCAACCGTGTCCCACATATCTGCATAACATAGCCAACTACATAGGTCTCATATCATGACTGTACCTGGTAATACCATCTCATATCTTCAACATGACATCAAAACCAGCAAACCAAGTGACTAAACCAAGCCACCAAACTAAAAATGAATCAACACTAAAATATCTATGGGCATAAACAAATCATGTCCAAGTCATAGGTGCAACAAGTAAGTATAGACCGCCTACAATGCTACACAACTTGTAGATACAAAATTGAATCATAAAATTCCAACCAAATACTGAAGCTCATAGTATCACCATGGTCAAAATAACCCATAAATAGCTCAGGATAGAATATCAACAAGTAAATCATTTCAAAAAAACTCCAAACCTCATCCACTACGTATTTATATAAACAATATTTTGAGGTCGACTATTCGAAGTCCAAAAACCAACTCCGTATGCACCCAATAGGGCCTCTCAAAGCTCAAAACAAACACCTGACTTCCAGTTAGTAAAACACTATCAAAATTGAAAAATATCCAAAAATATATGGCACCAGAGTGTAGAGAACTGAGTCATCTTTCCAACGAGTCCAAGAAGAGCAATAATAGAGCACCTAGGTGAAAGTTGTGCCCCCTGGAAGAAAAAGCACTATTTTAGTATTATGAGCAAAAACTTGGCCACCCTTGGTGGCTCGGCAGCAACCCCTCCAGGGTGATGCCACTTGTTGGGTGGTCGACCCAAAATAATATTTAATTTCATTTAAATTTTGAATTTAAAATTTTTTTATCATGCCTCTTTAATAAATTCATGGGCGGAAATTTATACACAGCAGATTTAATTTTAAATAAAAAGTGATTTAAAAACATATATTTTTTTTATATGTTTGGGGTTTGACCCCGATAGGACCCGTTGACCCTACCAGATGAGAGCCACTGCCGATAGTGTACCCCAGCTAATAGGGGCCAACATACCCTATGGCTACAGGGTGTCAACCCTCCAGACGCAGGGTACGAAGGTTGCAGGGTGGGGGGCCGACCCACCCCCAAGAATTTTATATTATTTTTTTCAAAAAAAATCAATATAAATTTTTCGATCGACATTTCAATATTTTATTTTTATTTTTGTAGGACTTTTTAATTTTGATGGGACGAGATTTTTTAAATTTCTTTTTTGTTTATTTTCTGCATACAAAATTGACAGTTGTACAACCTACAAAAGGGGTTATGGCTAAAAAAAAATTCTTTCTTTTCAACTTCACCAAAATATATCAAATTTTATATCAAAATTCATTTCTAGGCCAACTTGAATCCAACCATGAGGTCCATTTTATCCCAGGAGGTCATTTGTAAAAAATTCCCCCACAAAACCCCCATTTTAATGTACAACCAAGAAACCCTTTTTAGCTAAAAATTTTCACACCCCAAATCTACAAACAACCCATCATAAGAACAAACCCAAAACCCTTAGATCTGCAATAAAAAACCTGCGAAACCCTCATATCTTGAGATGTCTTTTTTTCTCTCATGCATTGCATAGATTCAAACTTCAAGCAATGTTTTCTCAACCTAGGGTTATAATAAAAATCTAGAAGTATGAAAGCTCTAATACCACTTGTAAGGAAACTTGGAGCCATCTAATGATAACTTCCACATAACCCAAAACATGTAACAATGCAAAAATGTACTAAAAATCCACATGCAAGAGAATAGAAAACATACCCATCAAAGATGATACAAGATATACCCTGGGAAAACCTTCAAGAGGGAAAAAAATCATCCTCCAAAATCATCCATACTCCATCATATTAATTATCCATAAAGTAAATAGAAGAGTTACAATGAACATTTCTGAAGCATCCAGTCCTCCAATGCATCTCCATGTGTCCAAGCATGAATCCACACATCCCATGCCATGCTTCACATATGCACTCCTCAGAAAGACTCAATAATGATAGCCAAACCACTCAACCCAACCTAAACCACTACACATGTGTTTGCTTTTATAGACACAAGCTCACATAAAATACAACTAGTGGAAGGGTAAAACCATGTACCACAAAACCACATTGTGAATACAAAACCACTAACCCATTATTTAATATTGGGTACTAAGAAATCACTTTATTTAATATTTCCCCACTATTAATTTATTATCACATGTCTCCCACACATTAAATAATAATACAATGTTACAATAAAACATCAAGTGGTCCCCAAATAATTACCTAGTGTGATTAACCACACCACCAAGGTACATCACAAATAAATAATTATTTAATTACAATATTATGATAAATTAATTTATGCAATGGTGTAGAACACCATATCCCAATAGTATATGTTATGTAGAAATGTGGGACACATTTGGATTGTGTTGCTAGTACATTTTGTGGTGATGATGGTGTCATGGATGGTCCTTGTTCTTTAGGGACTTTTGTGTGACATGAATGTTTATTCAAGTGCATTTTTGGTGTTGGATTTGTTCCTAATTTGGTTTGTGGTGATGTATCTTCTTGGCTTGAGGATCATGGATATGGTTTATCTTCATTGAGGAGGTTGTTATCACAATGTCATGGATATCTTTATTACACAATTTAGTGGGAGCTTGTGACATTCATGTTTTGGAGGTGTTGTATATTCTTGGCTTGTAGATCATGGTTTGTACTCTTCCCTTTAGTAGCTTGGTGTTGATTTCTTTTATTGCGTTGGGGCCATGGAGTATCTTAATTTAGAGGATGGTTATCATGTTGCCATGGAGAGCTTGGTATCATGGTTCAGTCAGAGTATATGGTGAGGATGTGGATTCACCATTTGATGGTGCATGATCTTCTATAGTGTTTGTTGGTGTCATGGATGGACTCTTGGATTCTACTTCTATGTAGCAAGGGTTCATTGGCATCTTTAGTTTTATTGACAGGAGATGGTTATCTTCATGTGGTTTGGATATGTTGACATATTGGTTAGCCATGGAGAACTTATTTAGTCCTTTGTTGAGGTGTCATGATTTGTATTTTTTATTTGTGATCCTTTTGTTTTATAGGATGGTTACTTATTATTTCATAGTTTAATCTTGATCATATGTTCGATTTTTGGCATGATACAGGTGTTTGATAATCTTGATCATATGTTCGATTTTTGGCATGATACAGGTGTTTGATATGTTCATTGGAGCATATGATCTTATCTTGAGGAGGTGTGAGATCATGCTATTGCATGCATGTTCTTGATTCCTAGGTGGGATATATGACTTTGGTCTTGGTTGGATCTCTTGGTATTGGGTACTTTGATCATTTTCTTGAGAGATTCATGATGGTGTTATGTTACATTTGGAGTTTGGCATTGATTGATTGGTTATAGGTACTCATAGATACTTGGAGACTTAGGTGAGGTTTGGAGTTCTCTTGTGGTTAGAGACATGTGTTGATATGGTTACTCATTGATGAGGTTTCAACTGAAAGTCTGAGGAGCTTACACCTTGGTTAGATGTGAGTTTGACATTGACCTATGAGGAGATTGTTCTTAAATGAGTCATAATGACTTGGATATCTTAGAGGAGCATTCTCATTCCCCACTCTTGGTCTATTCAGTGGTTTATCATTTGAGAGTATTTCACATTGTTACTTTCAAATGAATTATTTTTTATGCTCTATCTTTGCATGCATATGGATCTTGAGCTATGGTTTGATAGTTCTGAATGGTTCATTTGAGGGATGTTGGAATGTTTATCTCCTTATGCATTGTGAGTACATTCATTGATGCTGAGTTTAGGATATGTTATTGGGCTTATTTCCTTCATTGGGATTGCATTTGGTTTGAGATGCATACATCTTGGTTATGGTTAGATGTGGATAGTGCTATTCTCTTTGGGGTTTTATGGAGGAGATCATACTCAACACAATTGGAATTTAGAGGTGTGCATAGAAGGACATGCTAGAGGTTGTGATTTACATGTTCTCTCTTTTGGTCTTGTTCTACTTCTTGGATGTTTGATTTTACATTAAATTGGTTTTGAGGTTTGGTTAAAGAGCTATGGTGATCACTAGGATTATGGTCATGTGATGTCACTTGGTTTTTGGGTGATGACATGGTTGTTCCTTTTATCTCTTTCCTTTTTTGGTTGTGGAGAAAGCTATGAAGACTTGTGGTAAGGGGTGTATTGCAACATATTGGTTTGTAGGATTTGCATATCATTGTTGATGTTCCTTGGTACTACATGATGTTGGTTACACTTCTATGTGTTACTACTAATGGATATCTGAATTCCTTAATCATTTTTAGATTTGGAATTACCTTAAGCAGTGCGAGTTCCTAGATGTATACGTTCATTTTATGACAGGTTTGATACTTAGAGATTGTGATTGCATGTTATGGGTTGTATATGTTGATGGAATGAGGTTAACTTGTTATTTTTTGATACCTTTTAGGTATGGATAGTTGGACATGGTTTAGCATTTTTTGTGGGCGTTATTTTTAGCTATAGTGATTATATATTGACAACTATTGATACATGCTTATTACCTTTGGATTGAGTGTTTATGTATTGGGATATCAGTTGGAGTCAAGACTTATGCTTTAGTTGTGATTGATTGTGTGACTTATATTTATATGGATTCTTATCTTTGTGTGTTGGCATGATGGAGGAAGAGAGGATTCATGCTTGAGGTGGTGGTCACCTTAATTCTCTTTTGCGGGTATCTTGATGGAGAACATGGAGCACTTTGATTCCTTGATAGTATATGTGGCTAGAGAGATTTTTCCCTTGTTCATGCTTGAGTCTACTTTTTTACCCCTTATAAAATGTAGACAACAAGTGGGAGAATGTTAGGAAAAGGTGTTTTTTCCACCTTGCACAATGTTATAATATAATGTTTATTTATTTATTATTTGGTGCACCTAGAGAATCAAGGGGTGTGTGCATCATATGGGTCTAGCATTCTTGGGGCCACTTTATATGTTGTATGTAACATTGGGATATAAGTATTTATTTAATATTGGGGAAAGTAATTTATATAAATTATCCAATATTAAATGTGGGGTTAATGATTTTTTAAGCTCATGGTATTAGTCACACGGTTTTATGTAATAACACTTGGTGGTTTTGTGGGAGCTTGTTTCTATAAAAGATAACACATGGGTAGTTATTTAAGGTTGGATAGTTGGCTATTTTGGCTAATGGGCTGAGGCTAGCTCTTGTTAGCATTTGTGAGGGTTGAAGCATGTCATGGGATGTGTGGTTACATGCTTACTCACATGGATTGCTTGTAGAGGGCTTGATGTTTCAAAGGTGTTCATGGAGGACTCTGAAGATGTATTATAATATTTATTGTTGAATGATACATGAGTAATGGATGCTTTTGGATGCTAGGTTCTTCCCTCTTGAGGACTTTCCCACAATATATCTTGTGTCATCTTTTCATGGGTATTTTGTCTATTCTCTTACATATGGATTTTGAGTACTTATTTGCATAGATTTCTCTTTTGGGTTATGTAGAAATTATCTTGGGTGGATGCATGTTTCCTTTCAATTATATTATCAATTATTTTGAATGCCTTGTAATACTTTTTCTCTTGATATTTTCTCTTCTCTTGAAATCTTGTATAATTTTGTAGCTTTTTCTTGTTGATTGCATATTATTGTTTTCTTATCTCTTGCATGGAAGGTGTCTTTATTCATTGTTTGATCCTATGGCTCATGTTTTTCAAAATTCTAACATGGTAGTAGAGCATGGATTCAACGAACCCCTTCTCGATTTATGAGGGTTTTTCTTCAACAAAGGTTATAGGCATCATATATGGATTCTCCATTGCTTTTTGTGCAATATTTTGGAGGTGGGAAATTTTTAGGTGCATTTTGGCACAAAAGGGACTTTGACTTTGGATTCAGGAGGTTGATTCAATGAATTTTGAGTATAAATTTTCCTATAATTGACATAAAAATATTTTGAGGAATTTTTTTTACGGCCCCTATACGACCTATGCATGGATTCCACAAAAGAAAAGAGCAAAAAAAAAATCAGTTTTGTTTTCTAAATTTCTTCTATTCAGAAATTTTTAAAATAAAAAATTCACAAGTTAAATTTTTTTATTATTAGAGAGGATCTATGGTGGTACCTAGAGGGTCCTTGCCTTGGCAGGCCCTATGGATGCTTTCCTACCCTTTGACAGTGTTAGGTTTGTCAGCGGTAACCTTAACCTCCCGCTCGATATCTTCCACACTTGTTTTGGCAGTTTTCAACTAGTAGTGGCCACTTTTTCATCAAACATCACTGATGTTCCTCTTTTTTGGGGACACCAGATATTTTTAGGTGCATGCACAACTTTTTTGAACAACAAAATGCATGGGAATATTAGGGGCATATTCCAAGGACTACAACATATTTTTTTGACCAATTTTCTATGGAGGGACTAGATTTTTTCTAGCCACAAGGAATATTCCTAGAATATTCTATTGACATCAGTGATATGACCTACCAACACGACCACTTGAAACCCTCTTTGTGCCCTAAAAGAGATGTTTTTTTTTTCTTTTGGCCATATCTTGGGCATACAATGTCAATTTTTAGCAAACAAGATATCGTCAAAAATTTGGTTCTGCCAACTTTCAACTGGTGTGGGTCTCATCACCATTTTTTTGATGCTAGTGTATTTTATAGCCTGTTAAATTCAGAGATGTTTTTAGTCTCAAGCTCATATCTTTTCATGTATTTCTCTATTTTTTGTGATTCTAGTAGTTTTGGAATGGTCTTTCAAAGCTCTTCACATCCAGCCATTTCATTTTTACAGATTTATCTCCAGGTATATTTATTTAGTTTTTTGTGTTTTCACATTCTAGTGAATTAATTGGACATATTAGCTCTTGGAAACTTTTTGTTTACATGGTATAACTCATTTTTTCTTGTTCTACATATATTTATAGTATTCTATCCTATTTGGGCATTGTAGACATCTTTTTCATGCACATTCTCTTTTGTAGACACACTAGGATAATGTGTCATTCTAGTGTATACTTTTGGGGGATTTTTCATATCTTGTTGTGCCTTTGGTACTCGCAGTATGATATAAAGTGCCATGGGGGGGTTGATGTTTGCATTTGGTTTGTTATCACGCCTTTGTCAAGTGAGTTTCCCTTTCATGGCAGTAATGAATCCTAGTGATTCTTGCTTCATAAGTGTGTACCTTAGTTTGCACACTCTTTTATTTGTAGGTTGTTTATCCTACATGCACTTCTTGGTTTCACATAGTTTCAGTGTACCTATCTTGGATCTCCCTTGTAAGCATTATGGGGGGAGGGGGTTGTACTATTGGTGGTAATGCTTTCTTGGTTTCATTTTTGGAGTGATCTATGTATCTAGTTCTAGTTCCTACGTACTAGGTAGATGTAGTGTACATCAGCGGCTAGTTACCATTATATTTCATGGAGATGGAGCATTTAGCATATGGACACTCTTGCATTCCTATTTTTGGATGTTATTCATTTTAGGACTATATCATTCTTCATTCAATAGTAATCTTCAACTTCTTTTTGATTCAGTGATGTTGTACATGTTCCTCTTTTTTGGGACATTATTTTTGTTGGAAGCTTCTTAGTCCTTCACCTTGATTTGGAGGATTTTTCAATCCTTCATTCACCTTTCTCTCTTTTGGAGAGGATTTTTTCCCATGTGGTTTTCTCCCTTTCTCCAATTTTGAGAGATATTTTGTTTATACATGGGTACTTCACCAGGCCTTGTTTATCACAACCATCATGCATTCTCAATTTTAGGTTTTTTAAGCTACTCCCTAAGTTCATCGTAAGGGGGGTTGTTAGAAAAATCATGCATTGGCTAATAATTTATTGATATTTAATTAATTATTGGTGTATCATTATTCTCATATAGTTAAGATAAACTTAAGAGTGACTTTCCATGTTAACTAGAGAGCTATTATTAGATCATTCTATCTAATTGCATGAGATGTTAACACTTTTCATGAGCTAATCCCTTTACCATTTAGGGATGCTCCTATATAGCACTCAACCCTCATTATATTATCATGCCTTTTGAATGCCTTGCAATACTTTTTCTCTTGAGATTTTCTCTTCTCTTGAACTCTTGTATTATGTATCTTTTACTTGTTGAGGAATATTACATATTATTGTTTGTAGCTCTCTTGTGTGGAAGGTGTCTTTATTCATTGTTTGATCTTGTGGCTCACATTTTTCACAATTCTAACAATATTTGTATATTGTTATTTTTTGGCACTGATGGTGATGGTAACAATTTTCTAAAGGCATGAATTTTGGTCTTATGACCAAGTCAAATTCAAGTGAATTGATTCTTTGAATCAATAGTCTCATAATTGGAAAGGATAATGAGATTGAACCTTTTAATTTTCATAGTTAAGAGCATGATTCATGGGGAGAAAGGAAAAGTGGTTTCAGGATGATGAAGAGATACAACCTGTTACATAATTAAGGACAACCCAATTGGTATAAATAAATGAAAGAATAAAACATTGGGTTTTTTCAACATGAAGGAAGGGGATATGAGGAGTCACAATGAGAAGTGAAGAGTCTCAACTAGATTGGGAGAAGATACCACAATGTCCAAGAAAAATAGATGAATAAAAATAATAAGGCACACACCATAGAAGGAAATCACAAACTAGTGATAGGAATATAAACTACTAGGAAATTTAGATGGAATGACAAAGGGGATGCATGACATATGAGCCCATAAAGTGTAGAAAAATAGCTTTAAAAAGATGGAATAAAGTTTGTAGAGGTGATTTTTTGTAGGGGCACACTATGCCAGTGAAGAGGGAAGATAGGAGAAAGAGGAGAATCAACTTGAAGAAGAAGAAATGACACATAGGAACTAGAGAGAGGATTTCATTGGGGAAATATAGAGGAGGTTGCGCATGTAAAAAGAGAAAAATATGTTTTCAAATCTATGAGTAAAATGGGAGAAGGTTCAAGTGAGGTTTAAAAAATGATGAAAATACAATTAAAATGAATTTAGAATGACTAAGGAAGGTAGCAGCTGGTTAAAGGGAATAGTTAAAATCCCAAGAAGGATAGAGTTTGTCTGTGTAAATATGAAAGTTGCATAAGGAATGCAAAGAAAGTTAATTAAAATGATAAGATGATAGGAAAATTGTGTATTGTGGAAGATGAGGAGTGGTGCAAAGGAGATAGTGAATGGAGGAAAGCACATTTTTGTAAGATAAAGAAGAGGTGTTTGATAATAAAGAATTGTATATTTGAGTTATATTGATTATTTGAATAAATTGAAGTTACATCTATTTGTTCTTTTGAACATTAAATAAAATTTAATTGACAAATGGAATTGTCAATTTGAATTATTATCATCTGTGAGTTTGATAGTCTACATAGTTTTTTCCTTTATTTTTTTTTGCATCATATGGTACTAGAGCTAAAGGTTCTAAGTATTGAAGCATGATTGTGAAGAGATTGAAAGAATCATTGTGGGTGTACAAATTATTGAGTGATTGAGAGCTAGAAATCGTGAAGAAATTGTTTTTGCAAAATGTGTGACGTGGTAGTGATAGATTGTAACAACGAAGGAGATGGGTATACTCATGAGGAAGAAGCTTGTGATATGGGAATGCTAGATAAAGTATCAGAAAAAGAAGATATCCTTGATGATAGTGGATATAAATGCAAGGATGGATATATTAGAAGCTATGCAACATAGAGAGATTACGAGGGGGTTGAGTTTTTAGTGAAGACATGCCATGAGGAGGGCATGGAGAAAGAAGAAAAAAAGAATGAATAAGAGTATGCAAGTGTAGCAATGATGATGATAAAAGAGAATGCAGATGGAGCTGTGTAAATTGAAGTTGTGGTGTTGGAGTGCAAAGATTTTATAGAGAATAAAGATGGATATAAGTTTTTGTTGATGATGTTGGAATTAGAAGAAGAATGGATGGAAAAGATAAATGTTGTAGTGAAGAATGAAGAAAAATATGTTGGAATAGTCAAAGAAAAAGAGGTAAATGTATATTTTAATTTTTTTGCAAAGATGAAAGTAGAGAATGCAGTTGTAGAGTTGTTTGTAGATGCTCAATGTTTGTGTGTAGAAATTGTACAAGATGTTTTAGGTGGAAATTGGCGGAGTTGATCGGTTTTTGGTGGGATGGATTTCAAGAAGGAGGCGAAAGGAGATATAATTTGGTCAAGGAGGATGGCACATGGTGGATGTGAATCCATGAGAGGAGAGGAGAGTGGTGAATGGAGTTGTGGGAGGAAGATGACATTTGTTCCAACATGGTGTTGGAAGAAGAGAAAAAATAATTAATATTGTTCACTTATCCCAATGATAGAGTTTTTGTAGGTTGCTTACAACCTAAAAGAGTGGTTTGACTACTCAACTCCACCTTTTTGATCCTATGCTCACAAAATTTCTACCTGGCATGTCTGATGTAGGAGCTATTGGGTGCACATGTAATCAACATCTCCCAAAAATATTGTTGTTGGGCATCATTTTTTATATCTACATATTATTCTATTTTGGCATTGATGGTGAGGGTAACAACTTACTAAAGGTGAATAAGAACATCAATGTGAAGTTAATGGAAAAAGGGAGTGATGGGAGCAAGGACTATGTCAAGCAGGAAAACCAATTTGTGCACTGGTTTGAATGGCGATCTAGAGGATGGGGCTTGGGATGTGGATGGAGAAAGTGATGATGGTGGTGATGGGGTGTTGGGTTGGGATCTGTCCGGTTGCTTTTTGCATCCGGTTCTTTCCCTTTTGGGCCTCTATTGTTGCAGAGGAATTCCTGTGGATGTTGGCTCTGTTTGTGGTGGTCTTTGTCTGCCTGCTTTGGTCTGCCTTTTTGGTAGCTCTTTTGTGTTGGCTTGGGAAGCAGTTGTCTTGAGCTAGGGGGAGGATTTGAAATCCTCTGAGGGTGAGGAGGATGATGGTTATCAAGGGGTTGTTTTTGGTGTGTGGGTCATATTGCGGGCTGGCATGGCTCATGTGGTTGCTATGGTAGAGGTTGTTGGCATCGACTTCTCTAGAGGGGACTTTCCCTTTGTTGCTTGTGGGTTGTGGCCTACCCTTCCGTGGATGGTGTTTAGCTTTCCTTTTGTGTTGCTAACTCCTATTTGGAGTGTTGTTTTCCTTGCTTCTGAGGGATCCCATGTGTCTTATTGTGATGTTATGTTGAGAATGGATGGGAGAAGTTATGGGACATCCTTGGGTGTGGTTGTTGGTGTGAGTGTTGGCTGCCCTATTTTGTTGTCTGTGACTCCCCTTTCTTTGGATGGGAGTGGTTGATATTTATCTTGGTGTGTTGGGAGGAGGTTGTTCTCCCCTTTGGGATTTTGGAGCTGAGTTGGGAAGGGGTCAAAATTATCTTGGCTTGGAGATTCTTCTTCCTACTGAGTGTTGGATCTAATTGACTTCACTGGAGGTTTGGGTTATGCCTTCGCTGATTGAGGTGTGGCACTTACTTGTGTTACAGGGCTCTTGGAATCTATTTTTGTTTCTTGGTCTCTCTTTCAGAGTGTGTGGGTACCCATTGTGGGTTCTCTTTGTTGAGGAAAGGGTCTCTAGTGATGGAGCTTTGGTGGTGCCTACTAGGAGGTGGGTTGCATTGGCTTCTTATGTTATTGGGCTCTATATTAGAGCTTTTGGGTACCCTTTGTGGTTGTCTTGGATATCTCTCTTTAATGGGGTTTTATTTTTCTTTTGGTTCTAGGTTGTTTCTTGGAGGAGTTCTCTATTTTTGGTTCTGACTTGGATGTTGGGCAGTGTTTTTAGTTGGTGGAGTGGAATGCCTTTCCCTTTTGCTCCCTTGGAGTTTTCTGCTAGTTTGGGTGTGATCTTTCTCTTGGATTTCCTCTATGCTCATCCAAAGGATGGTGTGACTCCCCATTCTACTGGAGCTCTAACTCTCTTCCATCCCCTATGTACTATGTCTTTTGTTGAGGCAAAGATAGCTCTTGATGGTTAGGAGTCATTTCCTATTGAGTTGGAGGTGGGTGTGTGGTGGTGGATGATTTTCCTCTTCTCTGGTTTCCTCTGGTGGTGATCCTATTGAGGTGGAAGTTTCTCCTATCGAGTTGGAGGCTGAGGTTGTTGAAGAAGTGTGCTCATGGTTTTTTGGGTTTTCATATTATCCTCTCCTATAGAGGGGAGCTCAGTCCTCTCGAGGTGGATTTAGAGTTGGTATGTGACATGTTTCAAAGCTTCAAGGGGTGTCTATCCTCTTGTGTGCTGGTGTTTTTTATTAGGTGGTTGGGTTTCATGGTGGTCTTTACCATTAAATTTTCTTTTGTTGGGTTTCGGTCTATTGTTTCTGAGTAGATGGTTGGTTGTTGTGTTGGTATGTTACCTAATTATTTTAGGTGGTTGTTATTATAGTCAAATCTTGGGTGTGGTTTTGGGTCTTGGATAAAACTTTGTTGTATCTGGGCTTCAGGCCCATGCTTGTGTGTCTTTAGTAGCATGTGATGTCTTGATTATCTATTTGTGGATGTTGTTGGGCTACTGGTGGTTTGTGAGTTATCTTTATTGCAGCTTGTTGATGCTGGGTTGATTTATGCTCATTGATGTTTTCTTAAGTTTTAGCTAAGTTCTTCTTTTGTAAAGGGTTATGGGCCCCTTGAAAACCCATTTTTTACCTCTAATAAAAACAGCTTGCTAAAGGCATTACTTTTGGCCTTATGACCAATTCAAATTCAAGTGAATTGATTCATTGATTGAGTCTAGTACCATAATTGGAAAGGTTGTTGAGATTAAACTTTTTAATTTTCATAGTTAAAAACATGTTTCAAGGCTCGACTCATAGCCACCAACTCACAAAGATGAACTGCTTCAGGGTCATCCTTAATTGTAACCACTTGATTATTAGCTACAATCTTTAAATAACAATGAAAATTAGAAGTTACAACTCCCATAGCATGAATCCAAGGTCTTCCCAAAAGAATATTGTAAGGTAAGGGGCCATGCATCACATACACCAAAGTGGGTAAGGTAACAGGTCCTAGCTGCAAGGGAAAAATTATCGTGCCTAGGGATTGTCAACCAACATTATCATATCCACAAATGTATAGAGAAGAAGCAGCTAAGGAAGAAGAATCAAAATTAATCTTAGGTAATAGATCCATACTATAAACATTGAGAGCCGAAACACTGTCAATGAGGGTATGTCTGATACCAGTGCTATTAACACTAACTATGATCATTAGAGGATTTGCTTACTTTTGTACATCTGAGGGTAGAAAATTTCCTATAGATAGAACATAATATTTGGTGAATCTGCATGAATATAAGCCATCAACGTTCTAACATCCATCAGCCTAGTGGAAACAAACAAGATGATCTTTTACAAGGCTTCTTAAATCATTCCTTGGTAACCTAAAGCAATCTAAAGCAAATCCTAGAGTGAGATATTAGGGTATGTGTAGGATCATGATGGGCCAAAAAGTGGTGATATGATGGGTATTTGTAGGGTATGTGGCTGACAATTTTTTTACCCAAAATTGATGAAACAAAAAGGGTTTTTAAAGGAGATTCTTAGCTTTCCACAATATAAATTATTCTTTACTTTGAATTTAATAAATAATTATTATTCATTTTTTTATTTGAATTATGACTAAAGTCCTGATTGATAGGCTGATTGAAAAACATGAAGTTACGACTAAAGAAAATTGAATTTCATGAAGTTTTGACCAAGTTAAGGTGGTTAGACATACGAGTTATTATATTTTTTAAAATTTGTAATAAAAAATTCATAATTAATTATTTACTTGGAAAAAAATTACAAAAAAATATGCATCACATCCTAACATGAGTCCTCTACTTATATCAAAAATATTATCATTTTATTGTGGTTAGGGTGGTCAGACAGACACCTACTTCTTATTTTTCCCTGAAATTTAAGTACTACTACATTGAAATTTCAAATTTTCACCAAATAGTTTTTTTCTTTTTAAAATAAACCTAGTAGTTTAGAAACTTCATTCAATTTGCTACAGATTCTATTCTTACATATTTTTGAAATAATATAGATAGCTTATTCAAATTTTTACATCAAGTTGCCTAACTTTGATTTTTCTGAATTTTTTGCACTTCAGGGCTTTTTTTTTCCATGATGATCCTGCACATACCCATTAGTCGGAGTAACACAAAGTTGCTTGATAAGATCATAGTCTCTAGGTGCTTTAGTCATTGGTTTTGGTGTTGAAGGAAGACTTGGTTGAGAAGGCAGTAAAGAAGTAGGACCTTGAGTAGGTTGAGGTGTACGAAAAGAAGGTTGTTGATTCAACTTCTGTTGATTTCTCCTAGTATTGTATGTCTACACTAAGACATTGTAAGAGTTAGAGTTTGTAGCTCGTACAAACCTTGTATACAAGTTTGTTGAGTCATCATAATTTGAGACCCCACAAACAGAATGAATATTCTTAGGAGAATGGATACCTAGATTCAAGTAAACAATGGATCTCTTAGGCCTTAGAGAATCCATATACACTACAACAATATTCACTAACTCTTCAACCAACGAAGAAGAAGTAGATGTTTGTTAAGAGGAAGCTTGTTTAGGAATCTATAGATAGAGGAGGAGGATTCTAAGAAATCATCTAGAGCATCACCCAACATATTGGGATTGGCCTTAGATAAAGCATCATCATAAGCATTAAAACATTACAAAAAAAGATCTGACATGTTTCACGTCAGGTTCACCAAAATGTAAGAGAATGGGGATTCACTGCTCACAAGTTTCTTCATTCTCAATAGAATCCTAGGGAGATAAATACCCTAAACTACCACAAGCTATAACTGAATGAAGAAATTGCAAAGAATACCTTAATAAGGGAAATATTTAGATAGACTACTTTAGAATCTTAGAGAGCAAGGTATTGGGATCTCTGGTAAAGAAGGAATTGTTCTCAGCCACAGGACTATAGCATAATATCAAGATACCAGTGTGGCACGCTGGAGTTCAAGGGATGCAATGGCATCCAAGGAAAACAAAGAACCAAGACCTTGAACAAAAATACTTTAACCCTACTAATGTAATTAGACCTAAGGTCTATTAAATAAAAAAAATAGAAAGTGAGAAAAGATAGAAAATACAAGGGAGAGCTAAAGATAAACTTACAAATTACTACATGCTTGAAACCTGGTGCAGGGGCACCCTCATGCATATGAGATCAATTTTTTAGTTTTTTGTCTTTTTTTGTGTTTTTTGATGTCAATAAGGTCATTTTGGACCATTAATGACCATTTGGAGTCATTTGTGAAATTTTGGGGTCATTTGGATAAAAAGATGTAAAAGTTGCAAAAAGTTGTCAAGCAACTTTGCAAAAAGTGTAAAAATGTCATTTTGGTTAACAAATTGGTTAAAGGGTTGGTTGGACAGTTGGGGAAGGTTTTTGGGCATAAATATGTATCTCCAACTCGCATTGAGGGTTGCATTGGAATATTTTGAGACATTTTGTGAATGAAGCTTCTCTTTTCCTGCACTTTTCCAATGTTTTTTTATTTTTCTCTTGCATTGTACAGATATGTACGACCCTATTTTGGCCTGAAAATGATTAAATATGTTAGAAAATTGAGTTATCTTTCATCTTATTTTTGTTTCATGAAATTCCATTATGTTTTGGGAAAGTTATGATCCAATTAATGATTGCCAATTCTATATTTTTATTGTTCTGCAAAAAGAAAATGTGCTAGTATAGACATATATGGAATGATGGAGGCTTGAAACAAATTGGAGAAGTTGATAGATAGAATAATATTTCTAATTCTTTTTTTTTGAGAAATTTTCATTGATTTTGGCGAGAGTTATCATGTTTTTGGTGACTGTAGGTCAAAACCCTTCCTAGAGCTTCTAGTGGGCATATTTTTGCAATAACTCTCCTTTTCCATGGTGAAAAATTCTAAAAATTGGTAGGAAATTCTATTTTAATTTTATATACAACCCTTCCAAAGGGAAGTTCCTAATTATTTTATTTGCATGCATTATTCTTCACCAGTTCGGTCTCTAGACCCTGGAAAATAGTCCAAGAACCAAGTTTCATGAGGGTTTATGAGAAAATGTTGGTTGTTTTTTGTTATTAAAATAGTTATATTGTTGTGATAAGTTCTTGTCATGATTTAGAAGGTTTGAAAAACCTTTTTTGGAAGATGGAGACAAAGTTGTTAGTCTATACTTGTAAAGGGCCTAAAAAGGCATTTTTGGCCTAGGCAATGAAGGATCATCAAAATGGAATTAGTGTTATTGAGTTGTTTTGTGGAGTGAATATTTTTAAGCCATTAAAATATGTTGAGATTGAGAAAGAATAGTCAAGTTTGGGTATGTTTGAATTGGGGCTTGGCACACATGTATTCACTAGCAACGAAGGGAAACTAGGATGAGTCTAGCCATGACAACTATTGAGCCATTACATGAATGTATCGGTTTTGTTTATCTTGATTAAGCCCTTCCTCTGCATCAAATTGGTATTAAAGCATGAAGATCTAGGAAAGATAAGTTTTGGAAGTTTGTGTGCTGCTTTTGACGGTTTGAAGTGAAGAACCTGGATGCCAAAATACTAGGTAGTGAGGAAAAGGAAAGGAAACCTAGGTGAGTTATCACAAGCAATCAAGAGAAGTGAAGAAGAAGCGAGGTGAAAGAGAATTGCTTGAGAAAGAAGAATGGAAATGTTGAGAAGATTATTCCATGGAGACTTGAAGAGTAAGAAGTTTCCAAGCAAGAAACAAGAGAGAAAAAGAGAGGAAAGGGAGATAAAGAAGAAGGATGAGAAGGTTAAAAAAATTAATATTGAGCAAGAGATAGCAAAGCTGAGACAAGCCTTGGAACAAATAAAAAACTTTGAAGAGAGAATGAATCTTGAGATGCAGCAGTGTCTTGAGAAGGCAGAACAAGAAAGTGGTTGGCATTTACCAATAAGAAAGAAGGTTCAGTGGCCCATCAAGAAGATCATTCAAAAATGAAGAAGGAAAAAGATGACAACAACAAGAATGGATGAGTTGCAAGATATGATGAAAGGAAGGGTGCTAGAAGCATCTGAAGAGACAAGAAAATCTTGTGTTTTTGAAACTAAGCCTCTATGTGAGTATTTGTTTGTAGGTAATGATATGATGATAAAGAAGGAAAGACCCAATCAAAACTAGGGATGTTCACTTGAAGAGGTTGAGGACGTGCATTCTAGTAAATTTTTTCAAAATGGAGAAATGAGGAACAATGAAAGAAAGCATGAGTTGATACAATCTTAGGAAATGAAGAAGATGGATGAAGTAGGTCTTACAAAGGCAAAAAAAAAAGTTATGGTATGTATTTGTGAAATTCCTATGGAGTTGAAACCCTTGAGTATGAAGGAAAGATAGGAGAAATTGCTTTGAGTAAGGGAATACTTAATTCCATTAAAGATTCTCTTGAGGTTATTATACCTTATGAAATGAGGAAAGAGTTTGATATGTAGTTTATAGCAGCAAGCAAAGGTCTCAAGTATGGTATAACATTACTTGTCTTACCTCATGGAGGAGAAGGTCAAGGAGAAAGGGGGGAGTACAGTACATTAAGTATCAAGGCATGTAAGAACCCAAAGAAGAGGATGAAAAATCAATGAAGACAATATATTTACAAATTTAGACAGTCACATATGAAGCACACATGGTGACATGGAATGAACTTCAAGAAGACAAAGGGATAATAATGGAAAGTTCACCTAAAGGTGGCATCATTGTAACCACACCAGCCAAATCCATACATGATAGGAAATAAAAAGATAAAAATGAATCTAATAGTTGGTTTTAGAACAAAGACATGATAGCCACACCTTTTGTAGTCCTACACTCAAGTGGACTTGAGTTTTCTTCCCCTTCGAAGTTTGGTGTAGGGGCACCCTCATGCACATGAGATCAATTTTTGAGTTTTTGTCTTGTTTTGAGTTTTTTGATGTCAATAAGGCAATTTTGGACCATTAATGATCATTTGGAGTCATTTTTGAAAGTCTGGGGTCATTTGGATAAAAAGATGTAAAAGTTGCACAATGTTGTCGAAAAGTTATCAAGCAACTTTGCAAAAAGTGTAAAAATGTCATTTTGGTTAACAAATTGGTTAAAGGGTTGGTTGGAAAATTGGGGAAGTTTTTTTGGGTATAAATATGTACCTCCAACTCATTTTGAGGGTTGGATTGGAATATTTTGAGACATTTTGTGAATGAAGCTTCTCTTTTCTTGGGATTTTCCAATGTTTTCTATAGATCTCTTGCATTGTACGGATATGTACAGCCTTATTTTGATCTGAAAATGATTAAATATGTTATACTATTGAGTTAGTTTTCATTTGATTTTTTTTTCATGAAATTCCATTATGTTTTGGGAAAGTTATGATCCTATTAATGATTGCCAATTCTAGATTTTTACTATTCTACAAAAAGAAAATGTGTTAGTACAAACATATACAGAATGATGGAGCCATGAAACCAATTGGAGAAGTTGATAGATAGAATAACCTTTCTAAATATATTTTTTTGCACAATTTTCATTGAGTTTGGTGAGAGTTATCACATTTTTAGTGACTGGAGGTCAAAACCCTGCCTAGGGCTTCTAGTAGGCATATTTTTGCAATAACTCTCTTTTTCCATAGTGAAAAATTATAAAAATAGGTAGAAAAATTTGTTTTCATGTTATCTACAACTATTCAAAAGTGAAGTGCCTAATTATTTGATTTGCACAAATTATTCTTCACTAGTCCGGTCTCTAAACCCTGAAAAAATAGTCCAAGAACCAAGTTTCATGAGAGTTTATGAGAAAATGTTGGTTTTTTATTGTTATTACAATAGTGATATTGTTGTGATAAGTTCTTTTCATTATGTAGAAGGTTTGAAAAACCTATTTTTGGTAGGTGGAGACAAATTTGTTAGTCTATACTTGTAAAGGGCCTAAAAGGGCATGTTTTGGCCTAGGCAATGAAGGATCATCAAAATGGAATTAGTGTTATTGATTTGTTTTGTGGGGTGAATGTTTGTAAGCCATTAAATTATGTTGAGACTGAGAAAGAACAGTCAAGTTTGGGTATGTTTGAATTGGGGCTTGAAGAATATGTATTCACTAGCAACTAAGGGAAACTAGGATGAGTCTAGCCATGACAACTATTGAGCCATTGTATGAATGTATCAGTTTTGTTTATCTTGATTAAGCCCTTCCTCTACATCAAAAGATTTCCCCAAGATTCACTTTGTCAACCTGCACGCAAGACAAGCAAGGAAAATTTTTGGGGCTATTTTAGGGCTTGTCGCATTCAAATCCCTCTTTGGTGTTCCCACCTCCACAAATAGCCAAATAGATAGGAAAAGTAGAAAAAGTGAAAAAATAAGGAGTGGTCTAACAAATCCTCACTCAAGGAGGAGAACCCATCCCATAAATTAGCAAAGTGAACAAATTAATCTATTCACAAATAGATAAGAACAAGAGAGCATTACCAACAGTCCTCAATCCCCTCTTGAACACACAGACATACTATTGAATGCTTGCAAGAGAGATTTGGCTATTGGAGGGACCTCAGTCCAACAGAGCTTTGTTGTAAAAGCAAGATTGAAAAAGCAAGAGCTAGACAATGGAGTGAGATCAAAAAATTGAAGTTTCATAAAGAGAAGGAACCCCAAAAATCATAGCAAAGAGAGAATTTTGTTGCTGCAAGAGGTGGGAGGAGTTGTTACACTTGGAATTCTAACTGCAAGGGCACATGTCATGTGTCAAGATTCCAAGATTTCGTATTTCAAATCTTAGAAAACTAGGTGGATGCTAGTGCGTCATGTAGATGTCCACACACCACGTTGGCGTCCAACTCATCAAATTTTGGGAAATGAGATGGTAGACTATTGTTGCTTCATTTTTTGTCCTCGTGGAGCTGGAATCATGAAATTTTGACCCATGAGGTTCTTCTCATAAATGCGCTTAGGTGTAATAAATGCAAGGCTAAATGTGTAAATTTGAAATTTCCCCTAGGGTACAATTTTGTGACATTACAAGTATATCTCAGGAAGGAAATATTTCTAGTAGGAACATACAATTGTAGAGAAAGGGGATCGACTGCTTCGGGACTCGAGGTCAAAAGATATAGTCCTAAATAATAGGCTTCCCTAAACTACCTCAAGCTTTTCTAAATGAATTGAAAAGGTTAAGATGTTAAGGTTGAAAAGGAAGAGCAATATGCATGCTACCATCCTTCTGCTAAACTGAATCTTTCATGGGGTTAGGAGAGTTGATTTTGAGAGTTCAATCCATTGCCCAAATATATTTGAGGACAAAAGTGTGTAATAAGGACTCCAATGTGGTGCATTGACATCTCAGATGGGCATTGGAATCCATACAAACAAAGAGTCCTAGGAATAGATTAAAATGACAAAAAAATAACTAACTACCTAACTGCTAAGGTTTTATACTATGATAGAATATTATAAAATGTGTAGAAATGAAGTACAAAAATAAGAATACTACCTATAAACTAAGCTAGAATTTACAAAGAAAAGGTAAGAAAAATGGACCTTTCTACTCGAGATTTGAATACTCAAAGAGCTCCACACAAGAACACCTACACACACAAAACCAAGGAAAATGTTGGGGTTGTTTTTAGAGGAATGTTTTAATTAGTCCCCTGCTTTGGTGTTTCCACCTCCATAAACAACCACATAGCAATGAGTATAGAAAATGATAAATAGATGTATGGAAATAGAGGTGTCAAGAAAGAACACAAACAACAATATGCTACTTTGTAAATAAAATAATGCAAAAGCAAGTGACGATGGAATATATCACCTTCACAACTACATGCTCTCAAGACAAGTAGAGGAATGGGTGAGTTGCAAGTTCTCCAATAACAACACAGTTACAAAAAATGAAGTGGAGGATCCAAGAAAGCAACATCTTGCAGCTATAATGGAGTTAAGTGAGAACTTGGGAGTATGAGAATGAATCTGAAAGTTTGTAGTAGGATGATGTAGAATCAAGAGAGAGTGAAGGAATAAAAAGGTAGAGCATTTGTATGACCAAAAGGTGGAAAATGACCCATTTCTTGACAATCAAGAGAGGTAGAGATGTTGCAACTCATCGCTAATGGAGAAACGTAACGTCTTTGTGGATTCCAAAGGAAATAATCCTATCGGGATAGTAGCATGACACATGAAAATTTGTGTGGCATGTGTGTCCCTAACAAGATTCCTCCACCGACACGGGAACAAGCTTCCAAGTGGATGGAGAAAGGTTATGGATGTGGATTTTCATCATCAAATTTTTGTTTTATAATGTAGGGGTGATGTAAATGGGGAATTTTCCTAGGGGTGCAAATTTTCTCCATTATATTTTCCCCCACTTTAGTCAGCCTATGTGTCAACGAACGTGAGGTAAAGAAGAAAAAAGATGAAGAGCGTATGCCTAAACTGTCAAGGAAGTAGACCACAATCTGACATGCTTGGACATGTAGGAGAGAGAGGTGGCTCCATAGGTACTCGGTCATGTGGGAGGTGAACAAAAGCTCTATAGGCAACCAGTCCTATAGAATTTGATCCATGGGTGCTCGATCCTAGGAAGAAGGTGAACAAAGGTTCTACAAATGCTCGGTCCTACATAATTAGCTCCATGGGTGCTCTATCCCATAGAAAAGTGAACAAAGGTTCTAGAGTTGCTTGGTCCTGCAAAAGAAAAGCACTTTATAGGTGCTCAGTCCTACAAAGGGGACACCACAGGTTCTTGGTCCTAGGGGGCCAGAAATGAAAGGCTCCATAGAGTCTAATTGGTCCTTATAGGTGCTTGGTCCTACAAGGAAAGCTTGATGAGGTGCTAAGTCCTAGAATCTTGATTGTGAGAGTGGCTTCACAAGTGCTCGGTCCTATAAAGCAATATGTTAAGCTATAGGTAGAACATGTCAGATAGAAAACATCATGCAAACAAGAACACATATCATAGAACAAGAAATTGAACAAGAAGCTTTCAAAGGGGTTCCTCAGGAACCCTTCAAGATAGCAAGAGGCTCGTTCAAAGGGACACTCCAATTCAAAAGCATAATTTTTTTCGCAAATGATCTTGTCATCAAGGAATCCAATAAAAAGAATGGCCTTCTGAAAGGAAATTTTTCTAATTTTTTTGCTACCAATTCATTTTTAAAAGAAAAAAAATTCATTGAGGGGATCCTTGTTTAAGGATGCAATTTTTGAAAAATGCAAAATTTTCAGTTAGGGATTCATTGGATACCAAATTCATCTTATTGAAAATCATAGTATTATCCCCCATTAGGATAGTGTGTGCAACACAAAGGAGCACGTTGCAATTCAAGGAAAGAAAGAAAAGAGAGTGATGTGTGGCCCATGAGACATAATGAGATGTAAGCATGGAAATGTTGTCACACATGTGAGGGATAACACATAAGCACCACAACATCACAAAGCAAGAAAAAGGAGAAGAAAGAAAAAAAACCAAGAAACAAACAGAGACGAGGAAATTAAGGAATAGGGGGATTAGGGAATTCAAGGTTAGATCAGTTCTTATAGGGAACTCGTAATATATATGTGAACAAATATCATCAATCCCAAAAGTTCCCAAAACTAAAGAAGAGCACGTGAAGATAAAATAAAATTAAAAAATTGGGTCAACATGGAAGGGAGGCCTAAATTCCCCCAACATTTTGCATCATCCCCAATTGTCAAAAATCAAGTTACAACATATAGAAGAATGAAAAAACACATAGGGGAATTCTACGACACAATTTCACTCCTTTATCCAAGCACCTACAAGGGTGACAAGGGTCTTCTAGGAACACATAAAAATAAGCACAGGGGAAACACAACACACACACAAATCTAATCTATAGATAAAGAAGAGGTAATCTCGTAGTCCTCATCAACTAGGAGGTCATCATTATCCCAATCTAGATCATTATATGGGGAGGTTAGACTAGACTACAAGGGTGGGATAGTGAGGGGGGAACCCTCCAACTCACCTATGGCAAGGGCCAAGGAAGAAGGCCCCTAAAGGTCTTCTTCACCAAGCTCTTGTGAGGTGAAAGTCATAAATTTTACAAAGATCATTGATAGAGCTAGGAAATCATCCATCGAGTTAAACATGCAATTAATAGGAGTTCTATGTGTTAACCGAGTGGGAGAGGAAGGAGGTTCCTGAGATCCACCATTGACCTTATTAAGAGAGATGGTGACAAACTTAAGAGATGTCGAGGTAGCATTTATCATAAGGATGATGCAAGCTAAATAACTCCCCTTCAAAGAAAGTGATCCCTTCTTCTAACCTTCACTGTGAGTGAAGTCATCCTTTGACTTATACTTTAGTGGAGGATGTCAAATCCCCACAAAAGAAGCAAAAGGAAAGGAGGAAGAGGAGAGAACTGCAATAAACACCATGGTGGTGCTTGGCATGTCCACAGGCCGAGAAATTGGAGGGATGTTCAAAAGGGACATCAAAATAGGGGGCTCTACTGAGGGAGAGATGAACACCGACACCCTCTTATGGTGAGGGTCATCAGCGTTCATGGGGGAGCTAAAAGAAAAAATCAGGCAAGGGTAACTAAATTGGAAAGAGAAGAAGAAGGAGGCATAGCAGGAGATGTCAAAAAAAGATTTGTTGGCTCCCCTTCTATCTTCTACAAGGAAACCTGTTCAGCAGTCAGAGCCTTTCTCAAATGTGTATGCTCATGTGCAAGTTAGTTTTGTCATCTCTAGGAACTAGAAGTTGTTTCTTGAGAAGGAATGAGAGGCTCCTATTCTGCCATAGGTGTGTCCTCCACAACCATTTTTAGTGGAAGGGAAATCTCCTCAATGGGAGTAAGAGTAGGAAGCACAAGAGTGAAAACATCAGGCAGAGAAGTAGACACAAGTGCCTAAGTAGTGGGCCTCTTCCCATTCACTGCTTGAGTGGCAGGAGTGATAGGAGGTTGTGGAAGCCGATACATAGGGGAAAATCCATGAGGGCCCTTCCCTTTACCATAGAAAATGGGTCTAGGAACTATGGGAAAGAGGGTAGCTCAAACACTTGACATTAGTCTTTTTACCAAGTGGGCACTATCAGGCTCCCCATGGTAAGCATGGGAACAAGAGTGGAAGGCACCACAACAGAGTGAGAAGTGGAAGAAAATAGAGTAACAAAAGAAGAGGTTGGCTACGAGCAATATTCCCTTTCCCCTTTTGTTGAGAAGAGGAAGCAGGTAGAGATGGTGTAGGGGGATGCACAATAGGTCACCTTCAGCATTATGTCCTTGGTCTTGTACTTGACATAGGTGTGATACAAAAATTCTATCCTTGGGGGAAGTGAAATGACCAACGTGAACCTAAAGTGATCTAATGAGTAGCCCCCATGCAACACCAGTGATATCACTCTAAACAAATCCAACTTCGAGATGATATCAAAAAGGTATCTATGGCCCTAGGCTGTACCAAGATTGAGAGGGTGATGTAACCAAGGGGAGGGACCGAGAGTTCATGATGTGTATGTATGGTGGTCTTTGAATCCTCATATTCCTCCCTACGTAGAAAATTTATTAGAAAAACATCCTCCATTATAATGTTCACACAACTCACAAGGTCAACTAGGACACCAATTATGATGCTCCCATTGATGCAAGTAGGAATTTACAAAGAGAAAGACTTTTTGTTCATAGGTAGGTCATGCAATGTGAAATATATGTTGAGTGAGTGGAATTAAGTGTGAATGAAACCATATTTATGTACACAAGAGCAACAAACTCAGTAGACTCCAAAGGTTCATACATCCAATAGTGACCTATCCAAACTACATTCCTAAATATCTAGAGACCATTCTAGCTATGCAACTAGGGGTCATATATTAGGTTGCAAGGTTATACTCCCTACAACACATGAACCTAACAAACACCTAGGGAAATAGAGAAGGTCCTTCGATACCAAGGGATGAACTCAAAATAGTTCACATCAGGTTCACCAAAATGTAGAGAAGGGGGAACAACTGCTTCATGACTCCAGGTCACATGAGATTCCTAAACAATAGGCTACCCTAAACTACCTCAAGCTTTGGTAAATGAATTGAAAAGGTTAAGATGTTAAGGTTGAAAAGAAAGAGCAATCTGGGTGCTATTGTCCTTCTACTAAACGAAATGTTTCACGGTGTCAAGAGAGCTGATTTTAAGAGTTCAATCCACTACCCAAGTAACTTATTGTCTGAGGATCATAGTGCAGACTACGGACACTAATGCAGAATATTGGAATCTTCGATCGATGTCAGCGTCTATATGGACATAGAGTCCTTAGAACAAATTAAAACACCAAAAAATTAACTAACTACCTTATTGTTAAGGTTTTACTCTACGATAGAATATTTGAAAAGTTGTGGAAATAAAGTACAACAAGAATACTACCTCTAAACTAAGTTTGAATTTACAAAGAGAAGGTAAGAAAAATGGACCTTTCTACTCGAGAGTCGAATACTCGAAGAGCTCTATGAAAGAACACCTACACACAAAAGACCAAGGAAAATGTTGAGGCTATTTTTAGAAGACTGCCTCAGTCAGTCCCTTGCTTTGGTGTTTCCACCTCCATGGATAACAAGATAGCAACTAGTATAGAAAATAATGAAGATATGTATGGATATAGAGGTTCCAAGCAAGAACACAAATAACAATATGCTACTATGTAAATACAATGATGATAAATCAAGTGACAATGGAAGATATCACCTTCATAGATACATGCTCTCAAGGAAAGTAGAGGAAGGGGTGAGCTTGAAAGTTCTCCAATTTAACAATACTATCACAACAAATGAAGTGGAGGAACGAAGAAAGTAGCAGCTTGCAGCTACAATAGAGTGAAATGAGAGATTGGAAGTGTGAGAATGAAGTTGAAAGTATGTTGTAGGATGATGTAGAATCAAGAGAGTGTGAAGGAATGAAAAAGATAGAGCATTTGAATGAGCAAAAGGAGGAAAAAGACCTGTTTCTTGATGGTCAAGGGAGGTAGAGATGTTACAGTTCATCACCAATCGAGAAATGTAACACCTCTATGGATTCCAAAGGCAGGAAGTAGGAATCTTATTAGGGCAGTAGTGCAGTGCATGGACATCCGGTAAATGCGTTTACATCCCTAATAGGATTCCTCCACTAAAGTGGAAATGAGCCTCCAAGTGGATGGAGAAGGGTGGTGGATGTGGATTTGGATCATCAAATTTTTATTTTCTAAAGTAGGGGAGATGTAAATGGGGAATTTTCCTAGGGGTGAAAATTTACTCCATTACAACAATAAGATGAAGATGAGGAAGATTGGACCATGTAAGATTCTCAAGAAGTTTGATTTAGGAAATGTATATGAAGTGGAGTTATTGGAGACACCTGGTATATCACATATTTTCAATGTTGCAGACATCTATGAGTACCATGAATGACAAATAAGTGGGAATAATAAAGAACTATGATTAGAGGAGAAATTACCACATCAACCACTAGAGCATATTGAGTAGATCTTGGATATTAAAATTGGAAGGAACACTAAAAAAAAGCAATACAAGGAGTATCTGGTAAAGTGGAAAGACAAATCAGTGGAGGATTCATCATGGATTTCTCAGGCTGAGGTGGACCACTTTGGTTTTCCTTTATCCTTTGGAAAGTGAGGGACTCATTTTTCTTCCAACCTCAAGTGTTTGATGTAGGAGCATCCCTGGTTGTAAAGAAATCATGTGTGATGCAAGAGGATAAATCTCTCTTCCACTATCACAATCCAACTCACACAAAATTGCAGATCACAAATAATTTCACAGACATTAAATAAAAATAACCAAATCAAGATTTCAAAAAAGAAATATCAATTTGATAACAATTTCAATAACAAAAACTTTTCAAAGCAATTCAAGGTTTTTAAATTGATTTCTTATTCCATGAAAACAATATTTACCATCTACAACCAATTACAATCTGCAAATTTTTTTTCTTCAAATCCCATGTTACTCATTATCAGGCATGAATTCTCTATTCTTCTATATATGGTGTGACCTTTATTTAGTTTGGCCTACACACATATACGTTATTTCCCACACCCCTCTCTACATCAATGCAATTAAATTTACCACAACTCCTCTCTACCTTTAGTTCAATTTATATGTATTTCTTTTTCATTGGATATTTCAACCTAGCACCACCTCTTTCTACAATAAACAATATGCTATTTATTCTCTACTAGCAGCTTAGAGTCTCTTCTATCCTCTTTGCATACCTCACTTATCGAATTCTTGAATTTAGCTATGTTGTTCTCTATGCAGAGCATGCCCCTTCCAATTTTGTCTTCTATTATTGTCAATCTACACTTTTCTCAACCTTTATTCCTTTCCCCATGTGCAATCCACAAGTCTGCTACATTTTGCATTTTTTAAGATTTCACTCTGCATAATTGGGTGCCTCCTTTTTCACCCTTAATCTAAATTCATTTTATTCAATTGTATGAATTCCATTCATTTACTAATTCTTGCATTACCAATCCACTCCACCATAGTCCCTTATTTCCTTTTTCCTATGCAGTTTTTAACTATGTTGTTTTTGTGCCTCCTTTTTTCTCCTCAGGCATGGCCTCCATCTTATGTTGCCTCTACTACCTTAGATGCCACCCCCATATCCACATTTTTGAATTCACTTGTCTTTTATTCAATTTTTTGAAACTATTACTAACATGTGGCTGCCTATGATCTTTTGAATTCACTTCATTATTAAAATCTACATTGTCTCACCTTTTCATCTTCCACGGTGTACCTTCATTGATTCGTTTGGTCTTTGCACATACCTTTGTGGTGCAGGAGCACCCATGGGTCTAAGGGACCTAGAATCATTTGTTATGTTTTTCTTCTTTGTTTAATGTTGGAATAAGGTCTCATGGACCATTTCATTGCTTTTTAATAGGTCTCCTAGGGATTTGGAGTTTTGGTCTTGATGACCAACTTTGTACAAACAAGGTCTCCATCCTCCTTTGTAAGTCTAGTGCATTTTGGAAAATTAATGAAATAAGGATGCCTTGATGTAACTAGACACTTGATTGGATTCACCTTACTCATTTGAGTTTTCTTGTATTCCTTTCACATATTTTGCAAGCATCTTTGTAGGCAAGTTGGTGAAAATTGTCTAAATTGCCTTAATTAGGCATTAAAGAGTTAAAAAAAATGAAGTCTAATTATGTTTCCAACAGCCAACTGATTCAAATTGAATTTCGAGGATGTTGGAGGGAGTTAGGATGCTTCAAATATTCCTCTCTTGGTTGAGGCAAGGCTGTTGAACATTTTTGGAAGGAGTTTCTAAGAAGAAGTTGGTGTTTTCTATGTTTTTCATAAAGAAATTGCTGATCCCGTACGTTGTACAACCTGTATGTGTTGTTTCATGCTCTAAGCCTATAATTTTTGGATAGATAATTGAATAAAATTTCTTTTTGCATTGGAATGGTGTGATTTCATTGAGAATTGAGTGAGATATCCGCATTTTACTACCGAGTGGTCTCAAACCCCATGTTTTTCCTGTAGAATTTGTTGATCACGTACTTGGTACGGTCTGTACGTTTTTGTTTATTCTTGAACCGTGTAATGGTTGGAAATTTAATTTAATAATATTTCTTTTGGAGTTGGAGTGGTGATATTTCATTGAGTAATAAGGGAGATATATTAATTTTACTCCCCGGTGGTCTGAAAACCCTTAAAATCAGGGTTTTGAGAGAAAAATGTGGATTTCTTCCATTCCCATGTTGTAAATTCACCATACGGGTTAATGCTCAAGGAAAAATGAACAATCATTCTTTTTCCGGTATTGGCATGGTGTGATGGTTTATAGGTGGCATTGTTGTTCTTTCCACCAAGGTTCAAACCCCATTGGGGTGTTATTGTTGAATGGTTATATCCGGTGCATAGCTCCAGTCAATAACGTTTACCACTTGAATAAAAAAAAAATGTTGTAAAGTCACAAAATCATTATGGGATGGAATATATGAGGCTGTAATACTATGTACTCAAGGTATTGGAGAATGGAAGGCTCATTGGAAGAAGTGGTGCAATGTTTTTGGCTTGACATCTCTATGTGGCAAGCCTAATTGACAAGCAAAAAAAGTGAGTTTTTGCTTGATTATGAAGAATCTATTTAAGAGGCACTTAGGAATGATGGTAACAAGTGTGTAAAACCTATAGGATTTTTATTTTTGGCTTTGGGGTGAAGGGGAGAGCCTAGATAGTCAAGACCCAGGTGTAGGTTTGTGAATTAGGTCTCTTGGAGCAACAGTAGAATGGCTTATTGTGGTTTGTGCCTTGACAGTCATGGGAAAATATATTGAGACTTGGTAGAGGTCCATTTTGGATGTCTAAATCCATAGGTTTGGTGTCTTGAAAGTCCTCCATGTGGATTTTATATTGACTGACCTACCAGGTAAGGCTACTAGCCTTAAGGGAGAAAAGTTCCTAATTCACCATATTTTGTGGAAGTTTGTTGAAACCTAAGTGATAGGAAGTTGTAACACTTTATTCTGATCCAAAAAGTCATGATTCAATGTTCCCAAGGTTTGTAAGAGGCCTGAGTTGTGAACCCTAGGTGTGAGAGGGGTGATCTCTTAAGGAGTAATGGAGTTTAAGGTTCTATGTAAGAGTATTTGATAGAAGCATTTAACTCAAGTGTCTTTGCCATCATAGTTGGGTGTTTGCTATCCCTACCATTCTGCATCATAGTGGTATCAAAGCTTGATTGTAGGTAGTTGTTGAAAGGAAGTCATCATGCCTCCAAAAGCTGGACCGGTGGTTGCAAAGGAGTTGATGGCCTTGATAGAAGAGATAGAGGCCTTAAAAGCAATGAATAAAAGGAGTGGAGTGGCCATTGAGGAAGAGAGTTCCTCTAAAGAAGAGCCAGAGGGTGAAGAGGGTGAAGAGGACCCTCAAGGGGAAGAGATACCCCCTCATGAGAGAAGAATCCTTAAAGCATTGCAAGCATCAAGAGGAGAGTCCTCTGAAGTGAAGATTGATCTACCAGTGTATAATGGAAAGATGGATGTGGAAGAAGTGTTAGAATGGGTAGATGCATTGAATAATTACTTTGAATATAAAGAAATGGCAAAGAATAAGAAGGTAAATTTTTCCAAAACAAAGTTGAAGGGATCTGCCTTGACATGGTGGAATTTCATCCAAGGAGAAAGGGTGAAGATGCGTAGTCCATGATCAACTCATGGGATAGGATGGTGCATAGGTTGAAGGAACAATTCCTTCCTACTGATTATGAGGTGCAAGAGTTCAAAAAGAGGCAGAATCTGAAAGAAAAAGACATGGATGTTTCATCCTACACTGAGAAATTCTACAAGTTGAGCATTAGATGTGAACATGTAGAGAGTGAGAAGGAAAAAGTGACTAGTTATATCAATGGCCTAAGGCTCAACACACAAGATGACATCAGTTTGGTTACTCCTAAGACCATGGAGGATTGCATACAAGTTGCACATAAGGCTGAAGATAAGATAAAAAGGAAACAAGAGCAGCAAAGTAGAGGAAGAGGCAAGAATTTCAGAGGTAGAGGTAGTTTTGGGGGCAGAAATCTTTCACAAAAACATCAAGAGGAGTCTAATCCTAATGAATCAAGTGGAGACTCAAGAAATATAGGGGGATTCAGGGGTAGGAGACCCAATGGCAGAGGTAGATTTAATGGAGGGAGAGGTTCTAATCAGTTTTCAAGGAGGTGTTACACTTGCAACCAGCCTGGGCATCCGTCCTTCAAATGCCCTAAAAAGCAAGGATCAAGCTCTCATGGTGGAGAGAGGAGGAATCAATTGGTACATGAAGATGAAAAAAGTGTGACCTCACCTACAGTAAACCTCACATCAGAAGTTGGAGAGAACTTGATGATTAGGAGAGCATTGCTCAAGGCACCAATCCCTGAAGAACCCCCACAAAGGAAGGCACTATTTAGAATCAATTGAAAGGTACAAGGTAAGGTGTGTAAGATAGTAGTGGACTCGGGATCAACTGGTAATCTTGCTTCAATTGAGATGGTAGAAAAATTGAATTTGAAAAGGATTTCTCACCCTAACCCATACAAAGTTTCATGGCTTAGTAAAGGACAAGTCTTGGTGAAAGAGCAAGTATGGGTAGAATTCAACATTGGGGCATACAAGGAAAAGATACTATGTGACATCATCCATATGGATGTGTGCCACTTGTTGCTTGGGAGGCCTTGGTAGTTTGATAGGAAGGCCAAGCATGATGGGGAGAAGAATACATACTCCATTATGAAGGATGGGGTGACTACAACCTCACACCTCTCATAGAAGAAGATAAGGAAAAGCATGAAGGGCCTAGTGTTTTGATGGTGGGTGAGAAGGAGTTCATGAAGACCTTGAAGTAAAGTGGGGGAAGAGGATTCTTCCTGATTATGAAACCAAAGAGTGAAGTAGATCTTCCCACAAGGAGAAAGATGCACCTAGAGAAGTCCAAGAGTTGTTGGAAAGCTACAAGGACATCATGGTAAATGAACTACCTAGTTCCCTACCTCCCATTAGGGATATAAGCCACCATATTGATCTGATTCTAGGGGATACATTTCCCAATAATGCTGCATTCAAAATGACACCTGCTCAAAATGAGAAGATTGCAAGACAAGTACAAGAATTGTTGGATAAGGGGCTAGTGAGAGAGTTTGAGCCCATGTGTTGTTCCTACTATCCTAGCACCAAGGAAGGATGGTAATTGGAGGCTTTGCACTGATTCAAGAGCCATTAATAGTATCACAATCAGATATAGGTTCCCAATGCCAAGGATGGAGGACCTTATGGATTTCCTAGCAGGGGGGTCCTACTTTTCTAAGATTGATTTGAAAAGCGGTTATCATCAGATAAGGATCAGAGAGGGGGGTGGATGGAAGAAAACTTTTAAGACTAATGATGGTCTCTATGAATGGTGGTGATGCCCTTTGGGTTGTCAAATGCCCCTAACACCTTTATGCGCCTTATGAATGAGGTATTGAAATATTTCATTGGAAATTTTGTTGTGGTTTATTTAGATGATATTCTTGTGTTTAGTAGGTCTAAAGAAGAACATTTGAAGCACCTTAAAATGGTATTGAAGAGGTTACAAGAGGAGAAGCTACTGACCAATATGGGAAAGTGTGAATTTATGAAATGAGAACTAGTGTACCTTGGATTTGTCATCTCCAAGGGATGTTTGAAGATGGATCCTTCAAAGGTGGATGTTATTCTTACTTTTCCAACACCAAAATCAATGGGAGATGTGAGAAGCTTTCATGGACTTGCAAGCTTTTATAGAAATTTCATCAAAAACTTCAGTCAAATTTGTGCACCCATCTTGGACACCATCAAAGGAGGTAATAAGGGTAAGTTTTCTTGGACCAATGAGGCTGATAAAGGGTTTGAATATCTCAAAAAGAGAGTAGCACAGCAACCTATACTTGTACTCCCTGATTTTGATAAGTTTTTTACCATTGAGTGTGATGCTAGTAACCAAGCAATAGGGGTTGTCTTGAGCCAAGAAGGCATACCGGTTGCATTTTTCAATGAGAGGCTGAATGAAGCAAAGAGGAAGTATTCTTCCTATGATTTGGAATTATATGCTATGGTTCAAGCCCTCAAAAAGTGGAGGCACTACTTGTTACCTAAAGAATTTGTTGTTTATATTGATAATCATGCTTTGAGTTTCTTGAATGCACAGGATAAACTCAATCATAGGCACATGAAGTGGGTGGAGTCTTTACAAGCCTACACATTCACAATAAAGCATAAGAAGGGACAAGAAAATAAGGTGGAAGATGCTCTCAGTAGAAGGGCACTTGTAGTGCAAGAGATCCAACTCCAAAGCATGTGGGTTGATGCATTGAAATACATGTATCATGAAGATGTAGATTTTAAGGAAGTATACAACATTTGTGATCAGCATTTGAATACTTTTCATGGTGAATACTTTGATTTTTTATTGCATAATGGTTTTCTCTTCAAAGGAAGTCAATTGTGTGTGCCTAAATGCTCAATGAGGGAGAATATTATAAAGGAGAAACATAGTGGGAGTTTTGGAGGCCATTTTGGTCTTGATAAGACCTTAGAACAAGTAAGGAGGTTCTACTATTGGCAAAGGCTGCAAGTGGATGTGAGAAGGTATGTAGAAGGATGTACAATCTTTCAAAGAGCAAAGGGAACTTCATCAAATACAGGTCTCTATCAGCCACTCCCCATTCCCAATAGGCATTGGGAGAGTGTAAGTATGGATTTTGTATTGGGGCTGCCTAGAACCCAAAGAGGTTTTGATAGTGTTTTTGTGGTGGTTGATAGGTTTAGTAAGATGGCTCATTTTCTAGTATAGCAGGTCTCTTCTTTAAGGAGGTTGTTAGAATACATGGATTGCCCTTAAGTATTGTTTTTGACAGGGATTCTAAGTTCATAGGTCACTTTTGGAGGACCTTGTGGAAGAAACTTGGCACTAATCTATCCTTTAGCTCTGCATACCATCCCCAAATGGATGGACAAACTGAAGTGGTGAATAGATCATTGGGAAATCTCTTAAGATGCCATACCAAGGAGCATGGACAAGATTGGGATCTAATTTTACCTCAGGCTTAATTTGCATACAATGACTCCATGAATAGGAGCATTGGTAGGAGCCCTTTTGAAGTAGTCTATGGCATGCACCCTAGAGGGTTCTATGAATTGAGAGATCTACAAGGAGTTGATAGGAGAAGTGCTCAAGGAGAGGAATTTTCTATTATAATCAAGGATATCCATCAACAAGTGAAGGAAACTCTACAAAATAATGTTGAGAAGTACAAAGAAAGAGAAGATTTGAAGAAGAGGGATGTTCAATTCGAGGTTGGAGATTTGGTGATGGCTCACTTGAAGAAGGAGATACTTCCAAAGGGAAAGTATACTAAACTCATGATGAAGAAGATAGGACCTTGCAAGGTGGTCCACAAGTTTGGCCAAAATGCTTATGAAATAGAGCTACCTCTTGGGGTGGAAATCTCTCCTATGTTTAATGTTTCTGATTTATATCCTTTCAAAGCTCCTGTGAATGCAGGTGATGAAGTAGGTACAGCGGCAATGGAGGATGAAGATTGGGTAATGCATCCTAGACACCAAGGAGATAAAGAGGACTAGAAGGAAGGTCTACAAGGAGTACTTGGTTAAGTGGAAAGGTCTACCTGAAGAGGATCCCACTTGGATATCTAAAACTGACATTACCTGGTAGCATGGAACTACTATAGACGACCTAATCCCAAAGAGGACTTGAGATCTTTTTCTTGCTTGGGAGTATGATGCAGGAGCACCCATGGGTCTAAGGGACCTAAAATCATTTGTTATGTTTTCTTTCTTTGTTTAATGTTAGAATAAGGTCTCATGGACAATTTCATTTCTTTTTAATAGGTATCTTAGGGATTTGGTGGAGTTTTGGTCTTGATGACCAACTTTTTGTACAAACAAGATCTCCATCCTCCTTTGTAAGTCTAGTTCATTTTGGAAAATTAATGAAATAAGGATTCCTTGATGTAACTAGACACTTGAGGGGATTCACCTTTCTCATTTGAGTTTTCTTGGATTCCTTTCACATATTTTGGAAGCATCTTTGTAAGAAAGTTGGTGAAAATTGTCTAAATTGCCTTAATTAGCCATTAAAGAGTAAAAAAAAATGAAGTCTAATTATGTTTCCAATAGCCAAATGATTCAAATGGAAGTTGGATGATGTTGGAGGGAGTTAGGAGGCTTCAAATATTCCTCTTTTGGTTGAGGAAAGGCTATTGAACAAGTTTGGAAGGAGTTTCTAAGAAGAAGTTGTTTTCTGTGTTTTTCATAAAGAAATTGTTGATCTCGTACGTTGTACGACCTGTATGTGTTGTTCCATGCTCTAAGCCTATAATGGTTGGATATATAATTTAATAACCTTTCTTTTTTCATTGGAATGGTGTGATTTAATTGAGAATTGAGTGAGATATCCCCATTTTACTACTGGGTGGTCTCAAACCCCATGTTTTTCCTATAGAATTTGCTGATCACATACTATGTATGGTCTGTACGTTTTGGTTTATGCTTGAATTGTGTAATGGTTGGAAAGATAATTGAATAATATTTCTTTTGGAGTTGTATTGGTGATATTTCATTGAGTAATAAGGGAGATATCTTAATTTTACTCCCGAGTGGTCTGAAAACCCTTAAAATTAGGGTTTTGAGAGAAAAATGTGGATTTCTTCCATTCCCATGTTGTAAAGTGGAAAAATCCTTGTGGGATGGAAGATATGAGGCTGTATTACTATGTACTCAAGGTATTGGAGAATTTTAGGCTCATTGGAGGAAGTGGTGCAATGTTTTTGGCTTGACATCTCAATGTGGCAAGCGTAATTGACAAGCAAAAAAAGTGAGTTTTTGCTTGATTTTGAAGTATCTATTTAAGAGGAACTTAGGAATGATGGTAACAAGTGTGGAAAACCTATAGGAGTTTTATTTTGGCTTTGGGGTGAAGGGGAAAGCCTAGATAGTCAAGACCTAGGTGTAGGTCTGTGAATTAGGTCTATTGGAGCAGCAGTAGAATGGCTTATTGTGGTTTGTGCCTTGAAAGTCATGGGAAAAGATATTGAGACTTGGTAGAGGTCCATTTTGGATGTCTAAATCCATAGGTTTTGTGTCTTGAAATTCCTCAATGTGGATTTTATATTGATAGTCCTATCGGGTAAGGCTACTAGCCTTAAGGGAGAAAAGTGCCTAATTCACCATAGTTTGTGGAAGTTTGTTGAAACCTAAGTGCTAAGAAGTTGTCACACTTTATTCTGATCCAAAAATTCATGATTCAATTTTTCCAAAGTATATAAGAGGTCTGAGTTGTGAACCCTAAGTGTGAGAGGGCTGATCTCTTAAGGAGTAATGGAGTTTAAGGTTCCATGTAAGAGTATTTGATAGAAGCATTTAAGTTGAGTGTCTTTTCCATCATAGTTGGGTGTTCGCTATCCTTGCCACTCTACATCAGTTTGGCCTTCAATTAATTTTATATTTTCATTTAAATATGTTTTTCCTTCTCTTTCATGCATCCAACTAGTGTTAGTCATTTTAAATTTTGAAGCATTTACTTAGATTCCCAATAATTAATTCTCAGTTTGCATCAAATAGTCAAACTGAAAATTAAAATTAGAACAAGAAATTTTGTCAATAATGTCACTTATTTCCATTTTCAAACCATGATTTCAAAATTCAAAACCAAAAATCAAGATGGAAACCAATTTGGTTGACGTCAATTGCCACAAACCTAGGATGCTCTTGCATCAGGCACATCGAGTAGAAAGATTGTGAGCATATGTTCACAATGGTGGAGTTGACTAGTCAAACTACTCTTCTAGATTGCAACCAAACTATAGTGAACTCTTTTGTTGAATTTCATGCACTAAGTTACTGTTTCTTCTTATTTTTCTAGCACCTCTCTAGAACACTAGCCATCTGTCTCCAACAACATTGCATTCTCTTCTTCCTTCTTGTCATAGACTTATGTCCATCGAATCTTGACCTCCTCCACCAAATAATCTGCACTCTTTTCTCCTCCTTTGTGCATTCAAACCCATCTCTAATCATCCACCTCCACCAAAAACAACCTTCAACATCTTCTACCATTTCTATGAACAACCACACATCTACAACATGTTCTTGTTCTCTATCCATCTCTCCTTCTACTATCGCATCTGAAAACTAAATAACATCACAAAGTTGATTTACCTAATCTTCATTCACAACTATAACATTGAATTTTATTATGAAACCTTCCACCTTCTCGTTAGCTACACCTTTTTGGTCTTTTCCCTTCACTGCAAGTTTTGCTATCCACTCTTCTTAAATTGCCAATAATTGCTCTAAAAAAATTTCTTCACCTTCACCATTCGTTATGACTTCTTCACACTCACCTCATTCTTTTCTTCTTTCACCATGACTTCCTCATGGCATATCTTCACTGCAACTTCTTCATATTCCATCACTACAACTTCATTTTTCTCCTCTTTCACTACCTCTATTGTAGGCTCTTCACTATTCACTTTGTCCTCATCTTCTTTTCTCATGTATTTTTCTAAATTATCCAATTGCTTGTTTCTATTTTGGTTCATCCTCCATGTCTTGGTTTCTACATACCATCTCCATGCTTCCCAAATCACGAGCCTCTTCTTTATGACTATACCCATCTTGTTTGTGTTGCAAGAATTCACTCTTGGTCTTCTTGTGTTGTGCAACGCACCACTTGGGTTCATTACATGGCTTAATTTCCTCCCATGGATCTTGTATAAATCTGGAGGTTGTATCGGGCATTAACAGGTCAATGTTTTGGTGCAACAACAACCACCAATGCAACAGTTTGTTGCTACAATCTCACCTCAATCTACAAAACAAATTATTTCATGGCTTCACTCTCTCTCACTGCTTCAAGCTCTCTCTCACTACTCAGGACTCCTCACACACTCGTAGTAGCCCTCATGAGTTTCTTCTCTAATGCTTTTTCACTCTTCTCTACCTATAGGTCCTGGTGGATCCTTGCCACTCTCAAGACAGCCTGTTTTGATGCCAATTGATGCAAGAGGGTAAAACTCTCTTCCACTATCACAATCCAACTCTCACAAAATTGCAAATTACAAACAATTTTGCAGATAATTTAAATTAAAAAAACCAAAATTTCCCAAAAGAAATATCAATTTGATAACAATGTCAATAACACCAACTTTTCAAAGCAATTCAATATTTTTTATTTGATTTCTTATTCCATGAAAATAATATTTACCATCTACAACCAATTACAATCTGCAAGTTTATTTATTTTTTGAAATCCCTTGTTACTCATTCTTAGGCATGAATTCTCTATTCTTCTATATGGTACAACCTTAATTTAGTTTATTTCCCTCACCCCTCTCTACCTTAATGCAATTAAATGTATCACAACTCCTCTCTAACTTTAGTTCTATTTCTATGTATTTCTTTTTCAATGTCTATTTCAACCTGGCGCCACCTCTTCTTACAACAAACAATATGCTCTTTCTTCTCTTCTAGCAGCATACTGTCTCTTATATCCTCTCTGCATGCTTCACTTATTGAATTCCAAAATTTATCTTTTTTTTTCTCTATTCATAGCGCGCTCCCTCTGCTTCTAGCATTTGTTATTTTCAATATGCACTTTTATCAACCTCTATTCCTTTCCCCAGGTGCAGCCCTCTACATTTTAAAAGATTTCACTTAGCATGCAGCTAGGCGCCTCCCTTTTCACCCTTATTCTAAATTTTTTTTATTCAATTGTATGAATTTCATGCATTTAATAAGTCTTACATTACCAATCCACTCCATTATAGCTCCTTATTTCCTTTTTCTTTTTAAAAAAAACTTATCTTCAAATTCCAGGCATAGTTTTTAACTATGGTTTTTTTGCGCCTCTTTTTTTGTCCTTAGGCATGGCCTGCATCTTATGCTACCTCTACTACCTTAGATGCCACCCCCGTATTTTCCTTTTGAATTCACTTGTCTTTTATTCAATTTTTTTTAAACTACTACTAACATGGTGTGGCATATGCTCTTCCAAATTCTCTTCATTATTATAATCTACATTGTCTCACCTTTCCGTCTTCCACAACCTACCTTGGTTGATTCGTTTGGTATTTACACATAACTTTGGCCTTGAATTAGTTTTACATTTTCATTTAAATATGTTTGTCCTTCTTTTTCGTGCATCCAATTAGTGTTACTCATTTTAAATTTTGAAGCATTTACTTAGATGACCAATAATTAATTCTCAGGTAACTGCATCAAATAGTCAAACTGAAAATTAAAATTAGAACAAGATATTTTGTCAATAATGTCACTTAGTTCCATTACCAAACCATGATTTCAAAATTCCAAACCAAAAATTAAACTAGGAACCAATTTGGTTGATGTCGATTTCCATAAATCTAGGATGCTCCTACATCACCGTGTCAACCAAAAACATTTATTTTCTTTCAATTAATTATGTAGTTGTGTCAGTAGTTTCTTCTAAATTTTATTGCATTCTCATTTCTTAGCTCACAGAATAGGATATTGCATCTAGATAAGGAATCTACAAAACATCCAAATTTTAGGTGATTTACAATCGTTTGCAAAAAGTTATCGGTCTCAAATTTTCTCTATCAATTCTCAAATAGAGCAGGGCCTATTTGGCTCAATTTGGTTGTGTAGATATTTTTTTAGAATGTGCAGAGTTTAATGGAACATCATTTAGGAATTTTAGGTCCAAGGGGAACTTTCTTGGAGATCCACAATACATTTCCATTTTTGTTGGGTTATCTTTTCATGTTTGAGGTTGACCTACACATTTAATATTGCATTGGGTTTGTAAACCCTTGAGACTAATGCAGATCATAATTGGAGCTAGAGATTCATATTTAAAATCATTTGAAATCCTTTAGAAAGTAGTTAATTAGTAGTTCATAAGTTAGGAGTTAGATAATTAGATTTGACCTTCAGGGTTGCGGATTGTAATAAGGCCTTGTCCCAATTATAATATCTTGTGATGTCCTTGTGGAAGGCATGTGAGCCCTAATTATTTTGCATATGAGGCATATGATGCATGTGTAGTGTAGAAAAAGGTATCCCTTTACATTTTCACACTTGTTTGGGCCCTCCTTGTGGATTTTGGCTTAATTTTGCCTTGATTTAGTGTTGTAATTTGGAAAACGCATTCACATTAGGTCTTAGGCCCTTGTGAACTAATGGATTTTAATGGCACCTTGCTAAAGTGTTGTAAAGTGTTGTAACTCACTTTCACACTTTTCTAAGATTTTATCAAACAATAAACATAATAAACCTATTTTTTAATTATAATCAACATTAATCTTTCCTTGTTTGGAGTATTGTAAAGTGTTGTAACCCATTTTAACATTTCTCTAGGCTTGTCATTAATAATTAGGCTTTCTTATGCTTTAATTGGCCCTATTTCGCATACACAAGCCTCATTTATTGCATCTTTTTGAGGATAATCTCAACAAAAATCAGTAACCAATCATAATTTAGGTGTTTCTAGCTTGTGCGGCCCAGATTTGGTGATCTGGGACTCATTCGCCACCTTGGGAGAATGGGTCCCACCTGGATCTTTGGGCCTCGAACCTATTTTTACACCTTTCTAAGCACTTTTGATTTTCGGTCCCATACATTATTCTTGATGGGACTCATTCACCACCTTGGGTGAATGAGTCTCATGTGGCCCAAAATTAAAATTAATTTAAATTTCTGGTGGGATTTTATTCTCCTAGATCTGAAGTTAGCTTGTGTTGTAATTTCGGGAATTCTTGCATAATTAAGTATAAATACAAGGTTCCTTCACTCATATTTACACTTGGCATTCAAGAGTGTTCACAAGAGTATTCAAGAGCATTCACAAGAGCATTCAAGAGCTTTCAAGGGTAGATTTTCAAGTATTTTAGAGCATTCTTCAAGTGTCAATCATCATGCCAAGGATTTCATCCATCATGTTTTTTATTGTGCTAACAATTGTGATGTAGAGTTTATGATTCAAGCAAGTGTTTCAAGCAAGATTAACATCATTCAAGCAAGATTCAAGAACCATATCCATTGTAGCCATTTCAAGCACATTTGCAACACCTTATTGCTAGGGTTTGGTGAGTTGCAACATTGTCTTTTGTTCATTCATCATTCTCCATTCATATTTTCTCTCATTTCAAGGTTTAACTACCAACAAGGGGTTTGACCAAGGAAAACCCCTATTCACTAACCCCACAACATTTTTCCCTCTCCTTTGTGTGTAATTTGTAGGTTTAAGTTGCATATTTCATAAGGAGCAAGGTTGGAGAAAATATGTCAAGTGATCAAAGTTGTCATCAAGCCTTGGAGAACATTGGAGATCACCTATAGGTTGCAAATCAGAGACTTTGATCCGGAAACCAATCAGGAAGAGTAAAGTAGATAGACAAGAGTAGGATCTACTTTGAAAGTTGCAGAAAATCCCAACTAGACTGATTCCCAGTTCCAGTATATTTTCATGATTTTGCAAATTTGGATACCCTTTTGGCAAATTTTTGTTCCTACACATTTTCCCATAAATTGGACTGATTCGCCTAGTTTGGTGAATGAGTCTCAGTCAACCTTGACAATAAATTTTTCAATGTTCAGAACCTCCATTCATCCTTCTCCATATTCTTAGGTACACATTGATCATCTTAGTACTTTTATGTGTTGTTTTAATAGCATTTTTTGGTCATATTGTAGGTTATTGCATTGAATTAGGGTTTTGCATCACATATTGCATTTCATTATCTTTTCCAAGTTTACACTTGGTGGTGAACCCCTCATTAGATCATATTCATCCCCTAGGACAACCCTTTTGCAAAATTTCTTTCTCTTTTTCATTGAAATCTCAAGGGTTTGTTGAAGTTAGTAAAAGATTCCCCTTTTGGTTCTAAAACCCTAAAGGAGAAAAGGGCTCCAATTTTCCACCTTTCAGCATGTAAGATTGGAAGTTATTGAATCAATGATAATTCTTGTTTGCTGAGCATTTCTTTTGTGATTTTCATTGTGTTGAACTCTAGGAGTTGCATGGTTAGATAGTGCTTTCTGGACCCTCCATGCGTGGTTACACCAAAATTATACAAAGTCTTTTCTTCAACAACATTTCGAGACATATTTCATGATATATCATCAGAATGAATGAACAAGAGAAGAGAAGATGATTATGGAACATAAAATATGATTCAAAATAGTGATGAAAAAAGTTCACAAAATCTAATCCAAACAAAATTAAACTAATATTATAGACTAAAAATTTGATGTCTTTTGAAGCATCCAATTCCTGACCAAACTTCCTTTAAGTTTTTCATTTGAGGTATCTAATTCCTAACCAAACTTCTTTTCCCTTGAAAAAAGTAGCCCAAGGTGAAAAACTGAAAAAGGTTCTACATAGTATATTTTATGGTGCTTGCAAAATCTTTCATCTAAAAATGAAACAATTTTATTCTTTGAAAACAAACATTGCATAACTATTCATGAAACAAATCTAGCTTTTGTTTACTTTCATGATAGATCACTAACAAGGAGATCTCCTTCAATGTCTTGATAAGCAGTCAAATGAATGGGGATTGTGTTAGCCAAATTAATGTAGGAGTCATCTAGTGAAGAAATAACAAGAATTTCTGCGAACATTTTGCGTAGCACTCTGGAAAAGGACTCATAAGTTACATGATGATCAAGATAGATCCTTTGATAGATGGACCTCCCTTTCCATCTATCTTGATCATCATGCAAATTATGAGTCCTTTGCCAGAGTGTTGCGCAAAATGTTCACCAACATTGTTATTATTTCTTCAGTAGATGACTCCTGCAGTAATTTGGCTAATGTTGTCCCCAGGCATTTGATTGCTTATGAAGACATTGAAGGCGATCTTCTCTTTTCTGGTGATCTATCATTGAAGTAATCTAAAGCTACATATGTTTCATGTTAACTATAATGTTTGTTCTCAAAGAAGAAAATTGTTTCATTTTTAGACGGATCATTTTGTCAGCACCATAAAATATACTGTGTAGAAGCTTTTTCAATTTTTCTCCCTAGACTACTTTATTCAAGGGAAAAGAAGCTTGGTTAGGAATTAGATACCTCCAAAGACATAAAGTTTGGTTAGGAATTAGATGCTTCAAAAGACATAAAAATTTCAGTGTATGATATTAGTTTGAATTTTTTTGGATTAGATTTTGTGAGCCTTTTTCATGAATATTTTGAATCATATTTTATGTTTGATAATCATCTACTCTTCTCTTTTTTGTTTATTTTGATGATAGATAATGAAATATGTCCGAAACATTGTTGAAGACAAAATATCATATAATTTATTCCAAATAGTATTCCAGCTAACAAATTTGATCCTTCTTGTTCTAAGCTTAGAAGTAAACGTGAGATTTTTAAACTTTCCTTTTGACTGAGTTGAAAGAAACACCATAAGAGCCATTTTCATATTGACTAAGCTTTTCAAAATTTTCAATTGCTCAAAAATTCTTACCCGGTTGTTACCAGATGAAGTCAAATTAAAATATATAGACCATTATTTCTATTTTTTTGAAAAAGTATTGGGAATCATTTATTGGCTACCATTATGTGGATTTATAAGCCACAAACCACCCAGATCATGATAATGATAATTCAATTATAAATAAAGCTAATACATAGAACATAAACACCAACCGATCGTCAATACATATTTTGTAGAATTGCTCAATAATTTTCTTAGCTGCACAAAATTCAAGAGATTTGCTGCCAAATGCTTCTATGCTGTCTATTTCGATCATTAATAATTAAACCAAAATATGTCTATTACTTTGATATTCCTATTTCGAAAAGGTGGCAAGATATTAGAAATGTCATGCCTTTTAATCTTCCATTATTAAATATTGCCGATTTTTGGAAAATGCATTTAATGGTCTTAATTGGTAAGACCACAGATTTTTCAGCTTTTCGTGCTTCCACAAATTAAAAGTATCTTTTGATTTAAGCACAAAAATTAGAGAGTTTTACTAAATCTCAAGAAAATTAATACACACCATAACGAGCAAGTAGATATCTATTGGAATCCTTCCTACAAGGCAACAAGAAAGAAGAGTAATCAATAGAAACAACAAAATACAAATGTGGAAAGTAAAAATTCAGGCTATAGTAATGGCGATAGAAGCGTCTATCCAGGCCATTAATCCTCAAGCTACAACAGTAAATGCACATTCACATTATCCATCATTCAAATTATTTGCAAGGATACATATGTTGCCACCAATAATGATCTTACAACAAACATTCATAGGATCATATATATTACAATCATATTTATAAACAAGTGTCATGTAGTGGCCAATACTTGCCTTTGTATTATTCTAATTAGAGATTTGTAGAGTTGAAATAAAAATAAATGTAAGTTTAGGGCATGTGTAGGATCATGGTATGCCAAAAAGTGGCAATGGAGAAAAAAATACGTGTTTCTACGACTCAAAAATGCGAAAATGGTGAGTTGAATTTTTGGAGCTGGGGTGACTACCGAGGCAGAGGGAAAACTTAGTTTTAGGAATCGGATATCCGATTTGGATCGGATATCCGATTTTGTTGAAGTATATAAAAAAAAACACTCATTCTGATCCACACAAAGGGAAACTCAGTTCTGGGAATCGGATATCTGATCCAAATCGGATATCCGATTTTGTTGAAGTATATATAAAAAAAAGGCCCGCGACCAACACTCATTCTCATTTGTTTTCGGCTCATCGGCGGCGGGCGCACAGTGGAGAGCGAAATCCGATATCCGATTTGGAGTCCATCTCTAATAGGTAAAGTTCTTTATTTTTTATCAAATTTTCAATTAGATTTGTTTATTTTT
>VDFB02109450.1:0-21836 GCA_007258455.2 Sequoia sempervirens
ATAAAGGGATGTGTTGAATGGGATGAATCTTACTTAGGCGAGTAAGCGGATGATCGAGAATAATGACAGTAGGAATGATGAGCGGATATGTAGAAATGGATGAATGTTTACACCGAGCAGTAGCGAGAGAATGGTAGGGTATACCACCTTCGAGGAGGCAGATGATGAAGAAAAAGGTGCCCCGGCCAACTTCTCAAAAGTATGAAGTGGTATATATCATTGGAAAGAGCATGAAAAACTAAGAAGAACTGCCTTTGAATGGAGTCAATCGGAGAAACGGTGTGGAAATGGCAGCCCCGGGAAGAAAGAGTACTGGGACAGGCCCGCCACCGGATTAGGACAGGCCCGCCACTGCACTAGGACAAGCCCGCCACCAGATTAGGACAAGCCCGCCACTGCACTGGGACAGGCCCGCCACTGCACAGGGATAGGTCCGCCACCAGATTAGGACAGGTCCGCCACCGGAGATAAAGTTGCTCAAAAGTATGAAGTGTTATATGTCGTTCGAAAGAGCACGGAAAAACGAGAAGAACTTCCTTTGAACGGAGTCAATCGGATAAACGGTGTAGAAATGGCAGCCCCGGGAAGAAAGAGCACTGGGACAAGCCCGCCACCGGATTGGGACAGGCCCGCCACTGCACTAGGACAAGCCCGCCACCGGATTAGGACAAGCCTGCCACTGCACTGGGACAGGTCCGCCAAAGGATAAGGTCAAGTCCGCCAAAGGAAAAGTTTAAGCTTACTGTTTTGATGGATGGCAAAGGCAAAGGACCCAAATTGTAGCAATCATAAAAAGACTTGGCCAAACCGATAATCACTGGTTTTTGCACAAGAAAGACAGTTCAAACAGCACAACCCTAAGATTAGTAGAAGTGGGTATGGCCAACAAAATCTTCTACTCTAGGATGAACATGGTTGCTAAGGAGTCCTCGATATACGCATGGTACGTGAGGCCCAAACCGTGAACACCAACCCGTTACAAGCCTGAGTCGGGAACCTTAGCGAGATACTAAGGGCTCGGACCAACTCTTCACGTCATCCGGCAGCTTGTCAATTACAGCATTAGTTTGGATTGAGGTACAGCTTTCGCTCTCCCCCCTTTATATACCCCGCTGGTACGCGTGGTTGGAATCGTCCCTTGGGGTGATGAAATCCCCAAGCAGGTCCCACTAAGAAATTGAAAAAGGGTGACTCAAAAAAGACTTGGAAAGCTACGATTTCTCGTCACCCAGGATCGCCAAATGGCGCAAGGGGATTGGATACGTCAAATAGCCTTCCCAAACACGTCAAACAAAGTTTATTGACCCCTTTTTATTAAGCTATGTGCCTATTTTACTAAAAGACAATCGGCAAAAACTTGAAATTTTACCTTCTGGAGGATAGGTCCCCACTCTATTAGGACAAGCCCGCCACTGAACTGGGACAGGCCCGCCACTGAATTAGGACAGGTCCGCCACTGAACTGGGACAGGCCCGCCACTGAGTTAGGACAGGTCTGCCACTGCACTGGGACAGGTCCGCCACCGAACTGGGACAGGTCCGCCACTGGACTGAGACAGGCCCGCCACTGAATTAGGACAGGTCCGCCACTCTGTTAGGACGAGCCCGCCACCCCTGGACAGGTCCGCCACTCCAGGACCAGTCCGCCACCGGAAGAGGACAGGTCCGCCACTCTGCACCCTGGACCTGCAAAAATGCAAAAAATAGCAAACGTGAAAGAAAAAGACCCGTTTGTGGGTCCCACCGGGCGTGCCAGAAATGTGATAGGTCGAAATAGGTGTTAGAAAACAAGCAATAATTTAAAAAGCACAAATAAACAACTAAAACAACCTACACCTCGAGATTAGCCTAAGTTGGAAACAAAACAAGACAAAGCCACGAAATAGAACTTTATACCTTGCGTTGAGTCGATCCTTTGGTTGGCCCTTCGATCTTGAATGTGTATGCTCCTTAGATGACGAATGATGTGTGATATGAGATGCAAACGATGCTTGGAAACATAAAAAAAAGCTAAGTGTGGATTGAGAAATAAAACTGCAAGAGTTTGGCTACACAAAATGATCTCCCCAAATGAGAGAAAAGAGGGGGTATTTATAAGATTTTTGGGAAATCCTAGGGGAAATGGATGGTTGAGATTGATCCACCAAATATCAAGATGTAGGGCTAAGGTGAGTTGAGAACTCACAAGCCCTCACATCTTGACATGTGGCATGTGAGATAGCCCTAAAAGGTGAAGTGGACATGAGGTGGAAGAAGAAGGACATGACATGGAGGGGGTACAAAGTACCTTGGGATTGGGCAAGATCTCCTCATAAAGGAGGTACTTGTCCCCATGTGGGTGAGAGGACATGTGAGGAATTAAAAATTCCTCAAATATTCACATGGGGAGATGGGAAATAATTTTAAATTCTAAAGGGTGCATTGGAGAATTAAAAGGTGAATTAAAAATTCACATGGGGAAGAGAGGAGCCTAGGATGAATAAAAAGGAATTAAAAATTCCTTGGGGGATGGGGAGAGTTGACTAAAGGGGGTGATTAGGATTGTGCAAGTACTTGATTAGATTAATTAATGAAGATTAGAAGAGGGTTAGATTGCACATGTGACTTGATGTGACAAGTCAAAGATCACATGGGGAAGAGAAAAATGAATTTAATATTCCTTGGAAAGAATAAAGAACTAAAATTCCTTGAGAGGTTGATTAGGCTAGTTGGTGAAGAGTTAAGAGGATGGTTAGGTGGCTAAGAGAGATTAGGGCCAACTTGTAAAAGTTTGGAGGATGTGACACATCCTAATCAAGGTAGGCATGTGCACATCCTAATGATGGGATTAGAAGAAGGATTAGGATAAGATAAAAATGATGGAGGATGTGACATGAGGGGAATTAAATAAATGGAATATTTATTTAATTCAATTGATGGAAGAAGGATTAAAGAGATAAGGTATTATTGATTAAATACCTTAGGGATTAGAAGAACTTAAGGATGTTAATTAAAGGGGATAAATTTGGATAAATTAAGTGTCCAAATTTAGACATCTACAGGGACATCTACAATGGGTTTTGGGTATTTATGGTATGAGTAGGTTGCAGGTTGATGATGAGTGGTTGGGGGTTACTTTGGTTTAACATTCCTTTTAAAATGATGTATTGGGATGGAGGAATGTATGTTTGAGGTCCCATTTGATTTTGCATGATGTGGGGAACCAATGATATAGACGAGGATGGTGCCATTTGCATTTCAATGGAAATGGCACATTAAGACCTTGAATCAATTCATTGAAAGGGTTCCCTTGAATGATATGTTGAGGGTTCCCTTTTTGTATTTGAGGTGGGACCAAGGTATTACCTTGGTTGATTGGGTTTGTGATCAAGGTATTGTTTTGATTTGGGTTGGTGATGGATGGGATGGATGTGTTTTGTGCAACCAATGGGTTTGATGAACCAATGGGGTGGTTGGATGAAGATGTCCCTTGTTGCATTAAGGGCTGATTTTTCATAAGGGTGTTAACCTTACCTTGTTGGTCTATTGGAGATGCTTGTTTCACACTACCTTGCATAACATTAGGCACACTTTTGGTACTCGTGGAGATGCATGAAGATGGTTGCACTCAAAATTTTAAGGTCATCATGGTATCATGGAATATGAGAGGTTTGTGTGGATGTAGAGGGTCTTCTGGAATGGTTGTTGAAGATTGAGGTGGGGCACCAAATTTTGGTTTCCAAGTGGTGTGTTTGGGGAGGATTGGTGTTTAGAGTACCCACAAGTGTATTGCTTTCCAAAGGAAGAGTGTGACCAAAGTCCTTAGCAAGACTAGTTTCAAGACTAGGAGTTTGTGTTTGACTTGGACCTAGTGATGAAGTTGGTGGAATTGTGGATGGATTCAAACCTTGTGCCAAGTTTTGTGTAGCAAAAGATGGGGTAATTGAAGCCACTTTCTCTAAGGCTTGACATTCTTGTTTATACTGAAGGATTTCTTCCTTAGTAAGCTCAAATAGATTTTTTGTGATGTCTTCTACCTCATATGGTCCTAATGGATTTTGGGGTTGTTGTGAGGGGGTATAATGTATCCTTGTATCAAATTATTGTGGATTGGTATCACTTGTGGTGGATGTGACTTTGTATTTTTCCATGATTCTCTTGTGTTGTGATCTTGTTGTTACCATAAATTTTGGGTCACCTATGTGAGAGTTATGTTGGGATTTGTAATGTTTAAACTCTCTAGTTGACTCAAATTTTGCTAAAAGGGCCACTCTAAGTTGTTTTGGACCAATGGTATGAACGGGAGATGAAATGGGTGAATGATATGGGGAGAGTGATCTTTGTAAACTTTTGGGACAACACTTTTAGACAAAGAGATTTGATGTTTTCATGAAAGATGTTAATGAACTTGTAAATATTGAAGGTAGACTTGTGACTTTCAAGATAAATTTTTCCACAAAATGTGATAACCAACTCAACTAGGTACATGGAAAAGGATCCATTTCACACACTACATAGCTAAGTTAGGGGATTGGTTTGATGTTTTTTCTAAGTCTAAAAAAGTGTTGGTGTGTCCAAAAGTTTATAAAGTTTAGTGAAGTGAAATGTGAAATATGATAAAGGGTGCATGAAATTTTTTTGACCCTAGAGTGAACCTTTGCGTTGTAAGACCAAGGTAGTGAGAAAAAATGATTTACCCTATGAGTAACTCAAACCCAAAAGATCAATGTTGATTTAAATGCTAGGCTCATATTAGATATGTAAATCTGGTTCGTTCCCCAAAGGGTGTACATAAAAATTCCTTATCAATATGTATTGGTTGTGTTAGTTTTTCAATATGAATTTTTTGATATATCTTGAACTATGATGTCTATTTTTGAAAAAATGGAATGTGGATCTTCGCTTAAGGATTTTGGTCTTGCAAGAGATCATGAAGACAAGCACATGTGTGGGGTTCAATTGTGATTTAATTTTGATTAATGACTTTCTTTTACCACATCCACTTGTCTTGCTTAAGTTTCAAACTAAATGTCTATGTCTAAGCAACCTTTATTCCACAAAATCCATTATGTGAAAATCAAGAAGCTAAGGCCATAGTTTCCCTAAGTTGACTTTGAAGAGTTTGAATTAAGATATGAGTCCAAATATTTAGAAGCCTCCAGGGATAAAATCCTTAAGGACAAACATTAATATCAAACTCTTCAAAGTTATTCACTCTTTTCAAAGGGTTTGGATTTTGATGATTGTTCAATGTTTTGGAACTAAGAAATGTGTTAAAGTGACTCACAAGCAATAATATTTCTAGCTCAAGTGGTACATTTTTCTTAGTAGGATTGCCTCATGCTCTTCATAGTAGAAGAGACGATTTTACATGCAATTGAGCAAAGAGTGTAGAGGTATGTTAAGAATGAAGTCTTAACCTCTACACTTTAACAAAAATCAGACATGGAAAGTAAATTCTTGGAACTAAATTCCAATGCACTACTTTGATAAACTCTTTGGATGGACAAATTGCCACTATAAACAAGGTTCTTAATTATAGAATTTTCAGGATAACCTAGTGTCTATACATGTGACGATTCACTCAATTGAGAGGCCTTCAAGCCCTTAGAAATATCTAAGGGTTTTTACATATCTCACAGATACTAAGGGAGACTTTCACCAACATAGAACATCCGCACTAGGTGGTTAATGAATTTCATCACACCAATTATTTATATAGTGGACCGAAATGAAAGTATCGCTTAGGTCATTCCCTCTCACAAATAGGGAGGCAAGCCCTCTAAAGGTAAAACAATATGTGACACTCAAGATGCTTTTTATCACCCAAGATCACCCAAAAAAGGAACGAAGGGAGAGTATACGCACTGTAAGTACACACAAGAAAAGCAAATACTCATTCATTTTAACCTTGAAAAGCACAATGAGTTCATTTTAAGCACTAAATGGAAGTGTTTGATTATTTTGTTCAATTTTAACTGATATAGAAAAATGAGGATGTGTAGATCCAATTTTAACCAACTTTGAAAGTTAATTTTAAACCCAATGGAATTTTATTTGGTCCTAAAACATAAGGTAAAGCATCATATAATGGGTTATAATTGCCCCATAAGTGTAAAAACACTTATTACAATGCATGGTCAAATGATAGTATGCTTTCAAGTTTTATTGTTCAAATATGCAAAACTAGTTTTCCTTAAAAACAAAAACTAGATGTCAGTGACATGTTAGAGAGCACATAAAATAAAAAATTTAAAGCATATATCAAAATTAGGTCTCTATTTTGTTTACTAGTAAAAAAGTGTCACTGAAATCAATTGTCGTTGAAATCAATTACATCGCTGAATTTTGTCAAATGTGTCACCATATCATAAATGCATCACTCTAGTGAAAATCGTGTGCATCCCTTTGTAGTAAAACAGTGACATCAAATGCGTTGTTATAATGGATGCATCGCTATAATGAAATTTATGTTGTTTGTAAAAATCATGTTAGCATCGCTATTTAAAATATGCAGTGATGAAATTAAATCACGCATCATTGTGTTTAAACCAAAGTGCATTGTTGTATAGCGACGCATTTGAGATGCATCGTTGAATCCATGAATAGTGTCATTATATCTACAAACACAATAAAATGGGAATCTAAAGAGAAAATCATCAGATTTGATTAGTAAAGCCCTCTTTCTAGCACTAGAATGTGACCAATGTCATAGTGTGAAGTAAATATGCTATATCCAAATGAATTTAAAGCCTATTTAATCCCATAAGAAATTATCCAAATAAGATAATCGAAATTCCAAAGAACAAGAAACTATTAAACTAACATGATATAAACATGAAAACGTAAAAGAAATCTATTCTAAGACCTTGAATCTTATCGTATTGGGGGGGTGGTGTCACATTGATGTGGAATGGTGACCCTTTCCCAATCCCTTGGATAATATGAGCTTATTTCAATCAGTTTTATTGAAGAAAACTAATGAAATCTATGAGATATGAAAGAAACATGATATAAAACTAGTTTAACTTGTTGAGATGATTGCTAAATTCTTGAATGCTTGATAAAATGGATGTGATCTATGCTATATGTAAACAAATTTCAAAGATGCAAGCTATAGATTCAAAATATGCTAAAATGGATGCAAGCTAAGTTACCATGGAAGCCATTAATGGATTCTTAAGCTAAATGGATGAAGCTTTAATCTAAAATGCTATCAAATATGAAATATGGATGCAAGTGAATATGAATTTCAATAGTATAAATTTTCTATCAAAAGATGGATCCATTTCTCTCCAAATAGTGATGTATTTATAGGAAAGCAAATGAAAAATAAAGGGCTCAGATTGATTTGATCTATCAATGTTCAATAATGAAAGAAAGATGAAACATGGATCAAGGATTCTCATTAATGGATGAGAATTAATGTTCACATGGATCAAGGAAAGATCAAGGGATAAGAATGATTCAAACACACACACTTTGTAACAACTTTGAAAGTTTGTTACAAAGTTGTTTTGAAAGAAATCATTCCATCTTGGAGCCAAATAGGAGAATGTTCCTTTGCAATATTCCCTATGCAAGTGGATGGAGGGAATTTAGCAATTTAGTTAATTAAAACTAAATTTGAATGTGCAAGATGGAGAATGATATGATTTTCGTTAAATTATTGATTTAATTAATGAAAAGGGGATGCAAAATATGATATTTAATAAATAGCTTAAGGTTATTTAATTAAATAAGAGGAATTAGGGTTTAAATTAAATAATTTACATATGTTAATTAAACGGGGTGAAATGTTAGTGTGAGAGGGGGTGAATTAACTCAATTAGGTCAATTAGATTAATAAATGAAAAATGATACATTTAATTAAATAATTAGGTTTATTTAATCAAACAGACAAAAAGAGGATGAAACGATGTTAGTATATTAGATTCTTCAAGTGTGTAGTATCATTCAGGACATGTTTAAGTGTCTACAATTTCCACAAGGTTTTGGATGTTTACCTCATAGCTTTAAATCAACAAATTAATGAAGGTAAATCCTCTATTTTATTCTTTAACACTCTCATGCCTATTCAGTGATGGATAGCATGTATCCTTAGATTTTAGATTGGGAAGTTACCTTTGACCTATCTTGGCATTCCTCTTTCCATTGGTTCCTTGCCTAAGGGTTATTGGTAGAATATTTTAGATAAGTTGCATGTGAAAGTGAACCATTGGACTCACAGGTGGTTATCCTTTACAGGTTGGGTGTTGCTTCTAAAGTTGGTGGTGCAAACTCTTCCCAATTACAATTGTATGTTATAGGTTGCTCCTTCAAATTTTATTAGGAATTTGGACTCTCTCTCTAGGAATTTTTTTATGGGATGGTAGCTTGGCATCCTCAAAGTGGAGTCTTGTGAATTTTAGACTATTTGCAAACTAAAATAGCTTGGAGGCCTTGGGTTGTGGCATGCTAGCCTTTCTAGCTTGGCTTTATCTACCAAGCTATACTAGAGATGGTGCAACGCAAAAACTAGGTCTAGTCTAGGACTATTTCTAACAAATATTTGAAGGGAGTGTCAAAGGAGGATATTCCTCATTTTCCACTCTTGGGTAAAAGATCTATGATTTGGGGAACTCTTAAGAAACAAGCTAAGTTGATCAAGGATGGTTTGTATTGGATTTTCAATAGGGGTTAGACGCTCTCTTTTGGTTTGAATCTTGGGATGGTTTTCCTCCTATCATGAATAGGTATCCTCATCTGTAGGATCTTTGTCATTGTTTCTTGGAGGCTAGTTGGTCTTGGGTTGAGGATTTCAAAGCTATTCACTTCTATGGTTTGGTGAAAATTCCTAGATGGAAGGACCCTAGTGAGTGGTCAGTTGGGGGTTTGGAAGAGGATCGTGTTGAGCTAAGTAATATTATTGTTGGTAGAGATTATAGTTCTATAAGAGAGAAGGATATTTTAGCGTGGAGCCCTGAACCTAAGGGGGTCTACACGCTGGCTAGTGGCTATCAAGAGCTGATCTATAAAAAGTAATGGGGGTTGGAAGTTTAATGGTGGAAAAATGTCTAGAATAATTTTCCTTGGCCCAAGTGTAATTGATTCATTTGGATGCTTGCCTAGAATAGATGTTTGACTTGGGATAATCTTTGCAAGTGTGCTTTCCAGGGTCTATAATTTTGTGTTCTTTACTGTTGCTTCAAGGAGGATTTAGCCCACATGTTATTTTGATGTCTTTTTTTAATGCTTATTTGGCACTTTTGGTGGGGTATATGGAGGCAACCCTGTGTTCATTCTTCTTTGATTGATTTCTGAAACATGTTTGGGAGGCCTCCAAAAAAAGCTTGTTTCCTCTAGATTATTTTGAATATTGGTCCCACCTTCATCCTTTGGCAGATTTAGCTTGAGAGGAATCACAAGATTTTTCTTGATAGTAATTGGATGATTCAACAAGTTTGGCATAGGGTTGTTAGTATGATATAGGAAATGGTGGAAGCTAAGTATGAAGTGTATTTCCCTTTGGAAAGGGGAGATGAAGATATTGTGAATAGTTTGGGCCTACGTGATTTGATGTTTGACTATTTCTATGTTAGAAGGGGTTGTTAGGCCAAAATGAAGGTTTAAAAAGATGGGGGATGGTCCCCTCCTTTGAGGGATGTTTTAAAAATCAATACTAATGGCTCTTCAAGGGGTAATCTTGGGCATATTGGGATTGGTGTTATTGGAGGAGACAATTTGTGTAGGGATCTTTTCTTCATCTCTATTCATAAGGGGTAGTAGTCTAACAACCTTGTGGAAGGTTTGACTATTCTGGTAGATGTTGAGAGACCTTGTGCTCTTGGGTGGCATAAGATTATTTGAGTCAGACTCTAAAATCATGGTCAATTTTTTAATTGAGTAGAAGTTGGCTGGGGTTAATTGGAAGCTTTCTTCTGTTGTTAGGAATATTTCACATCTAAGTTCCACACTAGATTTTATTTCCTTCATCTATTTCCCTCAGGAGTGGAACATGGTTGTAGATTGTTTGGCCAAATGGGCTTCTAAGCAAATTGGTGCCTGGAAGGTTGAAGGTTGGGAGTAGTTATCCTAGGATTATTCCAAAGGTCTTGAGAGGCTTATCTTGGAGGGCATGGGTGGTTGAGGTTTCTTGGTGGATGGTTTGGTTGTGCTCCATCTTTTTGAACTATCTATGGGTTATCTATTTCTTGGTTCTCTCAGGGTGCTTGTAGTGGACCTTGATTGCTTTGTACTATTGATTTTTTTGATGCAATAAATTTTGACCCTCTTCATCAAAATATCCTAGATCATTAGTACTCATCAAATAACCATAAATATTTAATGTATGGTCATATTATAAAGTATTAGTTGTATGTTTTTATGAACATTACATCATAACATCATAAACACTTACATTAATTGCTTGACATGTTTTCAATTGTATACATTGATAGAAGGGTTTGATAAATTATCAAGGAAATAATAAACCTTCCCTTTGCACATCATAGATCCCCATTGTGCTTTTAACACCACTTATTTAAAAAAAAAATACATGAATCCAATCAAATTTAGGAAGTATCATATTGGGAGAGGCCAAATCCACATCCACATAGAGACAAAATTTCTAGGGAGTGAACTAATGGTGTGACCTAATTTAAAGTAAGCCTAGATTCATAATGCAAGTTTATCACAATCTAATTATATTGTAAATCCAAGTTCAAAATCTTAAATTAAATTATCAAATATAATGTACAATAAAATATTTCTTATTAACTTAGAAAAATTGAAAAAAAATTTAAGCCCTTCTAACTTTCTTCAATTTACTATTTACATTTATTGTTTCTAACTCTTATTAATTTATATCTAATGATTGTAATTTTTAATGTAAGTATTTAAAAAAAAGACATTTGAATCTTTAGCCATATATATGAGAGTCAAATTTTTTGTTTATTTAAATTTTTTAAGTAAATTTTCGATATGAAAATTGAATTAAGTATTATAGTTAGATTTCTATCAAATATTATGTATATTTATTTTTAAGATATTAGTTAGAAAAGTGTACATTTCTCATATTTTATATTAATATTTGTATTGTCATTTTTTTTATTTTATAAGAGATAAAATGCATATTTTGTATTTTTATATTTTTTAATATTGTTATATACTTATTTTGTAAATATATAATTGTAATATTCCATTTAATTTATTTGATATACAAATTAATTCTTACTTCATAACCTATAAATTAATTGTCATTATGATTCATCTTATCAATTAATAATATATTCCAAATCATTTTCCACCACAAAATAATTTATAGAACACTCTATTCCACCTCCTTCAAGTTTCAAATATCACATTCCAAAGGCGACCCTTTTGAAAACCAGTCTTATTTCATTAGCTCCCATGTAAAAAATATTAAATTGAGTGAAATGAACATGTATTTAAATAAATTTATTAAGTCATTATCACACATTGGAAAAATATGTAAATTGAATGATCATGTGATTTAAGAGCACTCTAAAGCCAAAATTTTCACTTAGGAACTTCACTAGTTCACTAAGACATTGATCCTTGCATTTACATCACTTATTTGGTATGACTGCAATAACTTTATCTTATCTAGGGGTCTGACTGATATCTAGACAAGGTAAGGGAATTACATTGTCTTAAATTAGTTTTACTATGCTTCTTAGCATTATCGCATTCAAAAATAAGTCCAAAAGATAAGGTACATATATTTTTGAAGGTTGTATTAATAGAGGATGAGTCCTCACCCCCTTAAACCAGTTTTTATGACATGATATAGTATATACCAACTAGTTCAAATGATGAATCCTAATTTATAATACCATGTCTCTTCATAATCTTCTCAACAACCTGATTATCATCCATATCAAATTTTTGATTTCATATCATAATCACAACATACTAGCCAGTCAACTACAAAATCAACCATCTATCAAAATAAAAAATAAATAAATTCATTTCAATTACATCAACTACTCATTCATTTATCTCTAATATTGTTTAATCATTTAATTAATCTCTCATTTTTATTAATTTCTTAATGAAAAATAAAATCTATTAAAATATCTAAATTAATCAATAACTCACTTAACACTTGAATTTAATTATTGTAAACTAAAAACACATCCACACCTTTTACTAACAAGTGACACATTATGTTTGATTCCTTTGGTGAGATTTGTATTACATTAGATGGTCTAAAATACCTTAATATTGTTAGAATAATTAATTTTCAATATTATTAACATAATAAAATTTTATGAAATCAATTGACAGATTAGAGATGAAATTGTTGAACCACTTTCAAATTTTTACTTTTAAATGATTTTTAAAAGTTAAAATAAGATAAACTTAATTCAACAAATGTTAGAACTATATTGCAAATGTAAATCAAAAAGAGGTAGTGCCAAATGAGAATTAAAGCTTTAAATATGGTGCAATTTACTCATTAAATTTGATCATGAATAAATTTACATACTAATAGCTGTAAATTTTTTATATATTATAATAAACTATTTTAACCACAATCTCTCACAATTTCTATATTTCACCTTTTCAATAATCTTGAATATGCATACAAATTAAAGTTGACTCCAATTTAATAAAAAGTTGCATTCCGTAATGTTGGTCAACAATAGTCTAAATACAAAATAACGCCTTTTATAAAATGAGACAACAAATAAAATCAAAATGAATAGAGTTAAAATAGAATTAATTATGATAGATAAAATAATCTTGTTATTTTGAAACGAAATTGAGAAATAATATACATTAAAAAATTTGGTCAAACTATTTAAATTTCATTATCAACTATTAAAATCTAACAAATGCAGTAGTATTCCTACCCTCTAAACACAACAACTAATAATAAAACAACAAACTACAAATTAATAAATTTTATCTATTCATGTTCATTTCAACTTTAATATTCAACTTTGATATTAAAAAACTAACACGTTTCTTTTATTTTTATGAAGTACTTTACTTCAACATCATTTTATTCAATAGTCAAATAGACATAAACAATTTTACATTTTATCCACATCAAAATAATAATAATTTTTTATCTAAACTTTTGACCATTCAATAATAGTATAAAAACAAATAACCTTTATTGAAAAAGTTATACATTTAGCCTTTTATCTACCAAACTTTCTAATGTGTTTGTTTGTTTCCCACCTTTATTAGTCATATTCTCATTTTTGTTGTCCATGTTCTCTCTTTACCAACCCCATATACTTTGGAGTGTACTCCACACAATGCATTGCTAATTTGCACCCACTTTCAAACTTTTTCTTTTTTTTTTATGAATAGGCATTAATCTATATTAATTTAAAGATTAGAATATATATTCACAAAAAAAAAGTGGGTGGTAAGAAGGCACACCCCGAAAGTCACATGGGTAAAACCTAGAAAAGCAAAAGATAACTAGTCACATGGGTAAAACCCATAAAAGCAAAAGATAACCGATCAAACTTTTTAATTAGAGGAGAATACAAGATTTAAAGACACCCATCGAGATATTAAAAAAAATATTGTGGTCAAATGTTTACTTTACAAACAATTAATTATAACAAATTAAATTTATAACCTCTTTAAATTCTATGCAATCAATAAAATATTAAATATATTTTTTATTAATTAATATTTATAATATAAAAAATGGTAGTTATTAGTTATAATAAAAAAAATAATCTATGATTGTGAAGATTTAATGTTAAGTGATTTATAAATACCTATTATCTATATACTCAAATGGTTGTGTGTTGATAATTAATTAATATTTAATAATTTTGATAATTATATAATATTATTAATTATTATTTAATAATATTGATAATATTAATTATTATGTGGTATGAGATTAATTATATAAATGATTTTTTATATGTAATCTTATAATGTATTCTAATGATACATAATAAATTATGATTTTAAATATTAATCTTCTAAAAAAATTATGCAATTTTTAGAAAATTATTAAATATTTGTTGCATTTAATATAATATATTTGTAAAGATTTAAAAATTTGGTGTTTGTCATGTGTGGGTTGAAGGAGATTCAATGGTGATGATTAATACAATTTATAGAAAGAGATTTTGTAAATTTGAAAATTAATATTATATTATAAAAGGTTTAGTCTACAATATATTTGTTGGTGACTATCACAATACCATTCATATACATAAGGATTAATAGAGAGAAATTTTCTAACAAATTATATAATTAATAAGGATGATATATATAATAGATAACAATATTGAGTCTTGGGATTCTTTTAAGACCATGTTCAAACTCTATCTTCACTTTCAAATCATCCATTAGAATGGCTAATGAGTTCAAATGATTGTCAAGTTTGGTTTCCTATATGGAATTCTTGGAAGAACATCACATTTTTATTTTTTTGTATTGAATCAATGCAAGGAATTTACAAAAAGAATGAGGAAGAACATCACATTTGATTATAATATACAATGAATTTTTTTCTCTAAAATTTGAAATTAGGGATGATTTTATCCAAGATCTTAGTACTTTTATGGGGCAACACAATCATCATGAGATTGGGAAGTACTATAATTCATCCTTGTTTCTCTCATCAAAATCACCAGTTCCCTTTTTACTAATTGAATTTTGATAGCTTTTGTATTTTACTTATGAGTACTAGTGTAAGGCTTATGTCCAGGAGGTGGCATGTGTTTTTGGGATGCATCTCTAACCTTCATCTACATTTAAAAATAAAATAAAGGCCATCATTATGATACATGTGACTAAGACAAAACTAAGAGAGGAGTTTCTACTTGTGGATCACAAATATCACATTAACTCTAATGTGTCTTTGATGTTGGTTGGGGTACTTCTAGATGTGGGGGAATCCAAAATAGCTAGGAAACAAGTATTTTTGAGCTTGCACATAAGAAATAGATGGCCTTTGGTATCAATTTATATTGAAATATGCAATAGGTGTTATGCCCACTTCAATTATTGACTAGTCCTTTACAGTTTTAATAGAGATAGAGAATATAGTTAAGCACAAATCTTAAGTGTGTCAATTGTTCTTTTTTTCTCATGGTAGCCATAGCTAGTTTTTTTTTATACAAGTGTATGTAACAACTAGCCTTGTCAATAATGAGGAAAATTTCCCTCCCTCCATTCCAAACCAAAATACTAATGATAAAGACAAGGAGACCATAAAGAAGTTACAGACTAGGGTGCTTGAGCCAGAGAATCTTGTCTCCTATAGTTGCAATGAAAAAATTGTACGTCTAGAAAATTCCTTACCAAATATTATTATGCTAACTTAGGGTATTATGCACAAGTCTATGATGGGTACTATTTCCAACCATTCGAAGATCAACAAACATAAGAAGAAAAGAGCTAAAGAAGATGATGAGGAGAAGATGAATTTTACGAATGTTGATGAGAAGAAAGATATGGAGGACTAGGAAATATCCCTTGATGCCCTCCTAGATGATTAGAGCTTGATCTATTAATTGGGTTTTTGTGTTTTGTTTGGTCTCAATCTTGCTTTGTTTTTCTATTTTATTGTTTTGTTGGGCCTAAATGTACTTTTTTTCTATTTGGTTAGGCATGCATTCCCTCTTGCTATTTCTTTAATCATCTTTTAATATTTTAACTCTTGGGATCAAGGCCCTTTCCCTACTTTTTAAATAAAAAATAACTAGCCTTGTGCCATATTTGACCAATTCATATGATAGTAGACATTTTTTATTCCTAATTAGTGTTTTATGTCTCTTACTCTCCTATTATGAATTAATGCTATGGTATTTACCTTTCTATATTTTAATACAAAGAGAATGTTGCCCAATGCCATGCTTCATTGACCAAAAAAGGCAATGTTTAATTTAGCTAAGATAGAAAAAAAAATTATAATAATTGAGATGGATGGGGGTTTATTTATAATTCAACATGATGTTAACTCTAACTATTGAGATGTTTTGACAAAGAGCTGAGGACTATAATATTGAACTAGATTAATGATTAGAGACTCTAGAGATGAATGGATCATGGGCATTTTTAGATCTGGGACTAGAATATTTTGTGATCTAGTTCAACCAATGTGATATTATCTAAGATGTAATGCTTCTATCTAATGCTAAAATTTTGGTGTAGATTCTACTTTTCTTGATTTTACCTACTTTAAATAAATTATGATGTTCAAAAACACCATTGGGATCATATTATGTGTAAAATAAAGAAAAAATGATGTTATTGTTGATAATTAGGACCCTAAGTTGTTTTAACAAGATTGAAACAAAGAAAATAAGAATCTTACATGCTAAGTAATTATGCTTGATGCATATAGAGACTAACACAAATTGATTATTTGATGTGTGTGGTTGAGATTTTTTTTTGGAGGGATAGTCAATGATGCAATTTTCCTAAGACAATGCCCTTAAATACATAACCCTAGAATGTAATTTGAAACTTATGTGCCACCCATGTTGATAGATAGAGACTATATTCCAAGATTGCCAATTTTGAAATTAAAAAATAAATTTTGAATATGGAGTACTAAAAAATTCTTAGAGTATCATCTAGGGAACAAAACCATAGGTATGGTCTATTAGAAGGAGGCAAAGTTCCTAGGAATCTGAATATTGAGGTTATGAGATGAGTGATTTATCATAATAAAGCTCTAGACTTAGGTTTACAATTAGTGAGTGTGCAAAAAAAACCTACATGAGTGGTATAATCATGCATTAATTACATCCATACAAAGTGGTGTAAAGTATAAAAGTGAAAGAGATAACTACACACTTTTCTCCTCTTTATTTTTCCCCTACTCTAGTGTGCATGCAAATTTAAGTAAGCATACCAAAATAGAAATAAAATAACTCCTATAATTTTATTTTTTTTAAGAAATTTAGACCACTAAAAATAAATTTGCTCTTTGTGTCCCCAATATCTAATACACATCCATTGAGAATCCATATCATTGAAGAAAGCACTAACTTGTGAAATTATGTATAAACTTAGATATATAAAATTAGTAGTAATGTATACCCCCTTGAATTGTGTCTATTATGAAATAGAGCTCATAAATTGAGTGGAAAAGAAAAAATATAGACAAATATGACTAAAAACCAAGGTTGAAAACTAAACATAATTTTAAAAGAGACTAAGAATGATTGATAAAAAAAAATTAAGTAGAAATACATATCTAATATTTATAATCACTTAGGTAAAAACACAAAGTTGTGTCACACTTTCAACCAACAAAATAGTTTCTAGTGAAACAATTTCAACCTAAATAGTTTTGAGTGAAACAATTTCACCTAAAACCACGTAGCACATATGTGATACATACATTTTTCAATGAAACACTTTCACACAAAACTATACATTTTTTCCTATTAAAATAACTAAGGTGGATGAGGACTTACCTTGAATTTGATTGTTGAGATGTATAAAGAGTTAAGAATCAAAACCTAGAATTGAATTATTGATTTAAAAACTAAAGAAAGATTGATCTTAATCTTTCTAGAACTCGGGATTGGATTGTGCACATGATCTAGTCTAATTGATGTGATTCTATCTTGGGTGGTACAATTTTGTTTGATGCTATATTTTCGCTGCAAAACTCATTCACCTTGAGTTTACTTATATTTGAGAAAAAGTGTGGTACTAAGAAGCATATTTGAGGGCTTGCTATGCACAAAGGGATGGGAGTTTGACTTCCCTGTTGATAATTAGACACTTATGTTGATTTATCAAGATTAAGAAAGATAAACATGTTTTTGAATAATGAGCAATTATGCTTGACACAAATTGATTATGTAATTTATTAGATCAATAATCAATTTTTCAAAATAATATTCAACAACAAAAAATTCCTAAGATATGCATACACAATTTGAAACTTGTGATACACATCAATAAATAATGACTATATTCTAAAATTGTTAACTTTAAAATTAAAAAAAATCCAAATTTAAATCCAGAAGATTTGATCATGTATACAATCACAAACATGATGTAATTTAAAGATCCAGAGGTCTCATAAATTAGACTAGTGAAACCATGAGAGAGAGACATATTTTCCTTTACAATCTTATCAGGTATGAACACAATCTAATTCAAAAGTCATCATTATCAAAAGTACACCCCTCACGACTTCCATTATAAACAATAGAAAAATTTCTAAATTAAAGGGCTTAGAAAAAACAATGCACCTCACCAATATTTTTAACTTATATAAAAAGAATATGATAGCCCTTTTTCCTTTGTTTGGCCCACAACTTTTATTCTAGAATAAATCCCTGCATACGAAGAACCTTCCTTCTTCTATTTTTGACCCGTTCAATTTATACGCTGCCTCTTACTTTCTACTTTCCTCATTTTCCTCGCTTCTGTTTAATAATATATACGAGTTTATTCCTACACTCCAAAAGATTACGTGTTTTTCTTGAGGAAAGCAAAGTCAAATGTATATTAAAGACCAATCCCTAACGAAACGTTACTATGTAATCAATACGTCACTTGATGACGACATCATGACGTATAACAAAAGGTCAAAAATGTAATCAATCACCCCCAAGGAGGTTTTATCAGCGTACTTTTGTAAAGGGAAGCTAACTTAGCCTAATCCAATAAGATGCATGCACCTAGGCTATTGATTTAGGTTAAATGATAATGGAGTTTGAAATTTTGATGATTTATGAATGTACAAATAGTGATTATGATTTATATTTGATAAGTTTTGGAATTAAGAATAGTAGATGATAGATTGATTGTCGCTTTTGGATTGGAAGTTATGGTTGATTTTGTGAAGAGATGTGTTCAATAATATGAGATTAATTTATGATTGTGAGCTTGTTTTGTATGATCTTTAGACATTTGTTCTTTGATTCATTTAATGGCATTTGTCTTTTTCTTTGTTGAGGACTTGGTAGTATTTGGAAATACTCTAAGGGTTGTTGATTAATTGTATGGAGTCATGGTCTTTCGTATCAACCCCCCAAAATTGAACAACGATTGAAAACAACAATCTTCAATCATACAAATGATTTTAGAATTATTATGCATGACTAGAAGATAAGTATATGAAGTTGGGTCTACATTGAGGAGGGAAATGTGGGGCCAAAAGTCATTGCACACAATAGATATCCATTAACTTAAACTCGTATACTTGCTTTTCATAAACAAGCACATGTTATGGATTGGAGACTTGAACTTAAGCAGATATTTTTTTATGGAACTATGTTCATAATAGATATAGGTTATGTGATACTATAAATGAATGGATATTTGATATATTGTTTCTTTTATGCGATACTAAAAATGAATGAGCATCTATTCTAAAAAACTATATTGTTTCTTTTGCTCGTGACTATGGATGTTTCTTCATTATTTTTAATAGTGTAGGGAGAATCCAATAAAGACAAACATATATCCACCTTCGGAGATCGCTACGACCCTCAAAATTTGCCTCTTCCATCCACAACTACAAGCTAGGATTTTTTGAGGTAGATAGTCATTTTTAATACATTTCTTAGGATTTTTGGTTTCTCAATAATTGCCATGTTTCAAGTGCATTATAAATAAATTTTCCCAAATAATGGTAAAATTTACTGTATAGCTAATTTTCTAAAGAAAGAAATTATGTGGTACTATAAAATTAGAGCTAAACCATCTACAAATTGCCATTTATTTAACACTCGTCATATTTGTAGCCCTAAACCATGACTTTATTCCAGTCCATAATATAATGGTATAATGGTAAAATTTGTATGCAAATTTTTTAAAGTAAATGTATATATAATTTATGAATTAGAGTTTGAAATTTAGAATCTCTTGTAAGTTATCATTATATTGTGAGGTGGAACACTATATACGACCTATTCATCACTATTATGATTTGATAATTGTCAATGTTAATGGTGTTAAACTTCCCGAGTTTTAGTTTACATATACAAAACTATCACTTCCACGCATTCCTAGTCAAGCATGGACCATGTTTCGTGATCCATTAGTAATTAGTGCAACTAATAGATTATAGGGTTAGAATATGGTTATAGATCTCTAAATTTTGGTCACTCATGTGGCCCTATAATTTATACCATATCCATGAGGTTATGCTTCCATTGTTAATAGTTATGGTTCCAAGACATCTACATCATTTATTCCCTTTTTCCTCAATACATTGATATTTATAAAAAAGATCATCTTTTTTGTTTCAAGTGTATCCCAAGTTAGGAACTTGCTTAAAAGTTATAAAATCCTTAATCTCATACTTATACTTTACAAAAATATATATGATGGGAACTTTGAGCTTTAGATAATTGGGAATTATTATGCTAAATGATTTAAGGACTCAAACCCTTATTTTTTTTGTGCATTCTTATATAATTCACAAATACATATAAGTAATATAAGTTGAAGTAATATAATTTGACTAAATGATTAATATATATTGAATCAAGTTTAATACATAAGACAATCATTATGACACTATTTTGGATTCATGCCTAAAGTTATAATTTGTAAAAAATTGAGAGTTTATTTGTTATTATCTCAAGTTTGATGAATAATTGAGAGATTAGTAATAGTTAGTTTCATTCTTAATGTGTCATATTCCATTAGAATTTATTCTTATTAGGATTACAACATGTATGTTGACAAGTTTATTTGAGAAGTTATATCTATATCATTTTTAAAAATATAGATAGAATAAGTTATCAACATTCATTATAATAACAAGAAATATAGATGTTCAATTAATGTAATTATGATGATAATAGAGGTTCAAACATTAACTCAAGTTTTCTATACTTTTTTTGGAAAAAAAATGGAATTTTATTCAAAGAATAGTAAAACCAAATATAATAAAGAGATTTCTACACAACAACAACCATCATAGTAAATAATATAAGAAATGCCCACAAGGGGTGCCTATAAAACCACTTGACAACATGCCTAGGTCAATATTAAAACTCCAACTAGGACACTTCCTATTCCTCCTTGCCAAACTAGGATCATTCAAGTTGATCATCCTAAATAAGCTTTAGAATTTGGTCAAATTTATTTGGAGATAAATATTCCCAATTAGCAACATTTTATTTTTACATTCCCTTAGAATCCCATTTTACTAAATAGTTAGCCATTTTGTTCTATTCTCTAGGAATGTGAACAAAGGAAATAGAGTCAAAGTTTTTAGCCATAACAAGAATCTTCTTAGCCACTAGAGCCAGTCTCTAAGAAGAATCCTAAAAAATATTGTTATTCTAAAGAGAGACCAAAACCAAAGAGTCAAATTCACGTATATAACCTTTCACTTGACCATAGCCAAATTTTTTTCTAAAGTTTTAAGGATTTCCAAGGTTTCCATGAAATTATTGGAGTGATACCCTATATAGGTAGAAAATAAAAAATAATGTAGCCATCATTATCACACCCTATACCACCAAACCAAGTAGCCCTAGGATTACCATGAGAGGAACCATCTGTATTAATTTTAAGCAAGCCATCAAGAGGAGGAGACCATCTATCATTTCTCTTCACCTTCATAGAGCCTTGAGTACAAGAGTTTGAATTAGATATTATAAAGAAGACATAAAGAGATCTAGAAGCATAACAGGTTAGACATCAAAGAATGTGAGAATCTCAACTAGACTAAATTTAGCTTCAATAGTCTCCTTGAGCATGCATTTGAATTTATTACAAACTTGCAATATTCTATGTTTTTGATTGATTAAGAAGGGAAAAGGCCTCAATCCCTTACAAAAGTAGCAAAATAGTCCAAAGAACCAATATCCAAACAAAACATCATAATAGAGGAGAAAGAAAAACTAAAAGGAGAACCACTTCCCCTCACCCAACCAA